>OZ038378.1:180166287-180354828 GCA_964036045.1 Eutreptiella sp. 'Long Island Sound 2002' | reverse complement strand
ATCCAGCAGCGTGGCGGCCGTGGGGTCTTTGTCGCGATCCATCCAATCCACTTCTGATGGGCGCCTCTTATCTGGGGGCACAACAGGACGGCCGGTGACACAAAAGACGTGCCATGGACACGCCACACTGATCGCGTACAAACAGCGCGCCCCAGGGGCAAAACCCGTTCCCCATCCACCACGAGTGAAAACAAAATGGGGCAAATGATGATGAATTCACACTGTTAGCAGGCCGTTGTTCGGGGCTGGAGTCAGGGGCTTCAACCACTGACAACCACAGACAAGGGCCTGACACACCACGGGCACCTGGCACACGAAGACATCAAGCCAAAGCATCGTTCACGGGGCCGGGCGACAGGAGGAGCACCTGCCACATCGGGGACACACTTAAAGGCAGTGTGGATTGTGGCTGCATGTCCCCTGGCGTATCAGGGCCACACCGAAAATGAGAAAAACCCCTTCCGTCTTGGGGCCACGCCCAGAGAGAACATGTCTTGTGGTGACAACCGCCTATTGAAAACACTGCTCCTCCCCCTTGGCATGGGTTGGGTGTTCGACATGCAAGTTCATCCGCATACGTCCTTGGAGGGCATCGCAAAACAGGGAACCGCAACAATGTGTGAAGCAGGGCACAGCAGGTCACGGTGGTAACGCTGGGAGTGCGCATTGACAGCACACACTATCAGGCACGACATCATCAGCACACAGGAATACACGGCAGTAGAATGTGTTCACTTTGAGGCACTGATGCAACGCAGTACAAATCAGGAGCACTACATCACGTATGCCAAGCACAGAAGGAATATCGTATCATATCATGACGCACTCAGACCTGGTCGCACGGGTCTGCCCGTGATGGGCCGTCCATGTTCATCCAGGAGCTCCGCGTCGGGATCCTTATCGAAAGGACCCATCCAATCCACTTCTGATGCACGCCGTTTTGTTGGTGGGGATAAGGGGATATCTGCAGATGGCCGCTCCTTCGCCTGCCTGCCCTCGTCAACCACGTCAAAGTCCGGCGGCTCCTTGTCCAACCCATCCATCCACGACACTGCAGAGCTTCTACGCCGGGGCCTCTCCCCTGCGCTCCTGCGCTCCCCAAAGGAAGACATCCCGGAGCTCCTGCGGCGTGGCGCTAATGGATTGGTAGGTTTGCAGTCACCCTTGGATACACTGCGAAGAGATGGTAGGCACAGATGCCTGGTAGATGCCAGTGCATGTACATCCGCCGAAGGACCTACCGACTGACGTCTTCCCTTGGGAGGTGTCCAGATTCAATGGCCGACCCACTGCCTGCTCCATCTCATGATCCGGTCCCCACCACCCGACTCTCCTTGGCCCATTCCCCGCCCGACATGCCACCTGGTCATACCTCAGTCCTTCCTGCACAGTGCACTCGCAGCAACGCAATCCACAGTGACCAGGGCACAATCCAAATTGACTGCCACGGCAATGCACACAATATGTTGATATGCTTGGAGCTTTTCCCCATTGATCCCGACTACTTTGCAAAGCAATCACTGCGAACGTCCCAGCCACACAAACGACAACTACACAAAGACCTTCCGGTGGTCAGTGCTGGGTGCACTTGGGGGGTTTGCCATGAAGGTCCAGTGTACCACTCAGTACTTCCGGGTGCAGCACGGGTTTGGGTTTTCAGGAGGAAACTGTGTACAGTGTTTGCCCAAAAACAATGGGAAAAGCAATATCGGTAGGTGAGCGTGGGACAGTTATCCCTCATCTCACAGGTGCTGCTTCACTTCCTTGGCGCCCCCCCCCAAAGTGCCGGTAGGTTGCTTCACAGCAGTTTCCTGAGACAGCGAAGTTTGGAGGGTGCTAACCACCACCACACGTGGGAGATGTAACACAGGGCTAGGGGTTTGCGGATCACCCAGTGTTCTACATCTGTGTTGCGGCCCACACAGTCCTGAGGCCATCCATGCAGTAGGGAGGTCTTGCGATTGGAGGGAGCAACAGGGGGGTCCTTCAGAGCCCAATCCCTTCTGGACGGGCTGCCAATCGACGGCGGTTGGCGATTGACCAACGGCGGTGGCGGCTCAGCGACTGCGGTCGGCAACAAACCCGACGGTGCGGAAGGTACGTGGAGGAGTGGGGGGGTCAGGGTAAGACATGCCACTAGTGCCCGGCAGGGGAGCTGGCTTTTATCAGGAATCAGCCCCACATCATGTGCTACTGCATAACCCTCGCTCCTGTCGCCCCCGAAAGTCAGTAGCACGGGGGGAGGGGGGCGGCAGTCGAAACCGGTCCCGCTGCGAAACGCCCCCCAGCTATCTGGGCCACTGGGGGGGGCTGTTTTGGGGGGGGGGGGGGTTAGGGGGCCGTGGGGGGTGGGGGGGTCAGGCACAACAACTTTGAATACGTGTTGGTCCTTCGTCCTCACTGCTGGGGGACAAAAACAACTTTCCGGACCGCTTCGTGGCCCGAGTGGGACCAACTATGGTCCTGCCCGTCACACCGCCCAGACCGCTCTCCTTCAACGCTGCTCCCCCCCCCTGCGGGAGGGGGGGGGGGGGGGGTGGCACAAGGCCTCGGTATCTGATTGTTTGCCTTTGGCGGCGCCTATTGGCCTCTCGCCACTGCTCATTCTGACCCTCTGTGGGCCCGAACGTGTTTTGGTTGGTGGGGGGTGCGCACACAAGGACCGGGCCCGGCTGCCCCCCTCGGTGGTCAGTGTGACCCAGCCGAGTCCCGGGTCCGACTCCGTGGGATCCAGCCACTTCTGATCACAGCTGACCTGGCGGATGCCCGTGGCAGGCAAAGAAGAGCAAAGGATTCCTAAAGGAACCCCAGGGCTCCTTTTAAAGGCGCGGCGGGGGGGGGGGGGGGGGCTAGAGGTGCCGGAGGCACGGAAGCAAATTGATGGTATAAACTAAAGAATTTTGATTGGCCGAAGGCACGGAAGAAAATTCGGCCCAATCGTTGAAATGGGGGGGGCTGTTGGGGGGGGGAGGACCCCGCCCCCCCCCCTCCCCCCCCCCCAAAAGTGGTGCGGAGTTGTTGATTCCTAAATGAACCCCCTCGGGGCTCGACAGCCACCGCCCCGCGGTGCGTCCGGGCCAAACGACCACGTGTTGATCGCATACAAATCACCCTTCCCTCCAGCCCTGCATTCCCGACCCCACGCAGCCCCCCGGCCAAGCCGCATGCCCCCAGGCACGTGCACACCTTTTCCTTCGGAGGGAGTTCGTCCGACTCAACACCTCCGGCGTCGCGGCTGATGGACACATCGACAACCTCCGCCCAGACTCCGTCACCGGGAGCTCAAAGGTCTGGCGAAGTTTCCGATCCTTTTCGATCGTGGCGATCACCTTGCGCCAGGTGCTCATGGGCGACATTGACGCCTTCGCGACGGAGGGGGCGGCCGCGCCCTCGTCATCAGAGTCGCCCGGGGCGTATCTGTCCACTGGCGCAAGGCCCTTACCGGGCGGCGTCGGAGGCAGGTCGGGGTCGGGTTTCGTTGGCTTGGGTGACGCGAGCGGGTCCAGGGGCGCTTCGATGTGGCGCGCACTCTTGCTCTTGCGCGTGCGGAACAGCAGGTACAAGAGCCCGCAGCAGCACAGGCTCAACAACCCCAGTGCCCCCAGCAGCATCCACAGCAGCAGAATCGGGAGGTCTTCGAGGCGCGCGCCGGGGAACACGTTGGGGTCCGTGACCGTGACCCAGCCCAGCCGGTTGACCAGGCAGTACCCGCTGAGGGTGCTCCGGGGCGTACTGCGGTAGCCTGTGCACCGGGAATGTAAGCAGCGAGGGGCGGGGGGGGGGGGGGCTGTGGAAAGGGGAGTGGGGTGTGTGTGCAAGGGACAGGAACTGCGGAGGAAGGGGGGGGCGGGGGGGGGGGCCCGAAGGTGCAGAGGGGCGTGGGGTATCTATGAAGAGGGGGCACCCGGCACGCGGCTATGCAATGGTGCAGGGCTGTGCGGTGCGGCAGCGGCGGATTTGCGCTTGAAATAGGGGGGGGTTTGGCACAAGGCCTTGGTGGTCGGCTCTGTTAGCCTGTGGCGGCGCCTATTGGCCTCTCGCCCTTGAACCTTCTGCTATGACAAGCAGGCATCCATACTTCTGCGGGCATCCGCACTGCTGCGGGCATCCACCTGCCTGGGTGGGAATCCAGAATGCAACTTCTGCCCATGGCGTCCTCCCCTGACGGCCTGATCAGTGCCCGGCATGCAGTCATCACGAAGACCCCAGGCTGGGAGGTACTCACCACAACCAGCAACGTGAATGTCACACAAGGCCATGAAATAGGGGGGGGTAACGCCCCCACCCCTTTCCCTTTTGGGGGTGATAGTGAGCCCTGCCAAGCGCTTCTGTCCGCCCCCGATGGTCATCTCGCCAGAGATTGCCTCCCGACCGCTTTTCCATCCGCTGGAAAGCACTTTTGAAACCGCTTTTGAAACCGCTTGTGAAACCGCTTCTGAAACCACTTCTGAAACCGCTTCTGAAACCCCCTCTGCCCCCCGCCCAAGGGGGCTGCGGGGCGAACAGGGGCCGTGCAGGGCGAGCGCAGCCTCTGCCGGGCGAGGAGGTGCCGCACGCAGCTGCCACACACCTCCACGCACCACTCCCTGGAAATCTACCAATTCGGACTTCATCATGCAGTCCTGAGTTTCCGGGTCCGATGGGATGGGCATCGCGATGCTGTGGTTCCCGTCCGTGGCGAGCTTCACCTCGGACATCGTGTCGGCGTCCAGCACCCACGTCCGCCACAGCACGCTGCTGAGGTGGTGCTTCGGGGCGTCGGCGTGGCACACCTCCCCGAGCCGCACAGACACCACCGTCACGATGCTCGGGAGCTGGTCCTGCACGCTGTCCAGCCACGCGCGGTTCGCGACCACCCAATGCGCCAGCTCGCGGCCTCCGGCCGGCAGCGGGGCCAAGGCTGACGGGGCGATGTTGGAGAAATTGAGGCCGAACTCGTCGCGGTAGGCGCGGAGGGAGCAGGAGGTGAAGCAGAGGTCCGGGACCGCGACCGTCAGGGGGTCCGACTGGAGGCAGTCGCTGTCGCGGAAGGCGGACGTCTGCGCCCGGGCGAGGGCGAGGTTCGTGATGTAGCCCATGAGGGTGACGTCTGGTTGGACGGCCGTCTCCGTCTGCTCCGCCGCCTTTGCCTCTGCTGTGGACTCCTGCAGGCAGCAAAAGTGGCAAAGGCCATGAAGATCCGCCATCTGCAGCGAATTGATCACAAACGGCCCTCGCCCGTTTGCCCCAGGGTGGTCTATATGCATGTATACGCGCGCTTATATTATACGTCACAGTATACGCACGTATACGTGCGCGTATAATATACGCACGTGTATATTATACATCACAGATATACACGCGCATATATTATACCTGTATACATATATACATACACGTATACATATGTACACACCTACATAGACACATACGTACATACACACACACACACACACATATGCAAATGCGGTACAATATACGCGCGCGTATAATATACGCGCGTATATATTATACGCGCGCGTATAATATCTACACGCGTATACATTGTACTCATGCGTATAACATAACTCTCCACATACACACACACACACGTGCATACACACGATTGCAAGGCACACACATGCATACATACACACGTACACACATACATACATACAAAAATGCATACCTTACATACATACATATATACATGCATTAAATCACATACACATGCTGCCTGTGACTTTAACTTTGCCAGTGACTGTGGCTGTGGCTGTGCACCCAGGCAATGTGGCCTGTAGTCTGTACACACTGTGCACCACAAGTAGAGCGGCCTGCTAATTGCAGACCTCCTAAGTCTCCCGCACCGAAGTCACCGGCCCATTCCACGGCCTTGTAAAAAATTGTAAAAAACGTATAAAAAAAAACTGTAAAAAAAACTGTAAAAAAACTGTAAAAAAAACTTGTAAAAAAATGTAAAAAAAAACTTGTAAAAAAAACTGTAAAAACTTGTAAACAACTGCACAAGGGGTTGTGGGATGCATCCCGTCATTGCCTGATCGTTGCTAAATGGTTTGTGATATTTCCTCCCGGCTTTTGTCAACTTTTTTTTGGGCCTTTCAATGGTTTGATACACCCAGTACATAACAAACCACACGTCAGCACAGCAGTAACGAGTAACACAGCCCCTGCATGCCCCTTGTTGTTTCACTTTTCTTGTTGTAAATTGCCAGTCACCGCAGTCACCGAGTGTAAAAAACTCCCCAACCACCAATCACCGAAGGTCACCGAAATCCCAGCTACTTAGGAGCCCTGTAATTGTAGACACTGTTGGCATGTTGTAGACGCGGGGTGCCAATGTTTGGGAAGGGGGCCGAAGGTCCGCTTCCCCACAAACGGTCCGATTGCCCGTGCACCCGGGCAAGGTGGCCTGTAGTCTGCAGACACTGTGCACCACAAGTAGAGCGGCCTGCTAGTTGTAGACACTGTCGGCATGTTGTAGACACTGTCGGCATGTTGTAGACGCGAAGTGCCAATATTTGGGAAGGGGGCCGAAGGTCCCCTTTCCCACAAACGGCCTGATTCCAGCGTTTACCCGTGCACCCGGGCAAGGTGGCCTAGAGTCTGTAGACACTGCGCACCACAAGTAGACGCGGCCTGCTAATTGTAGACACGGTCAGCATGTTGTAGAAGCGAAGTGCCAATGTTGGGAAAGGGGGCCAAAGGCCCCCCTCCCCACAAACGGTCCGATTCCAGTGTTTACCCGTGCACCCGGGCAAGGTGGCTTGTAGTCTGTAGACACTGCGCACCACAAGTAGACGCGGCCTGCTAAGGGGAGACACTGTCGGCATGTTGTAGAAGCGAAGTGCCAATATTTGGGAAGGGGGCCAAAGGCCCCCCTCCCCACAAACGGTCTGATTCCAGCGTTTACCCGTGCACCCATATACATACATATACAGATATATATATTTATATGTATCCATCCATCGGATTATACATGCGCTTATAATATATACGCGGGTATATACACACATATACGCGCATGTATATACCCATGTATACGCGCGCGTATAATATACGCGTGTGTATATACCCATGTATACGGGCGTATATCATACGCGCGCGTATACATGGGTATGTACCCGCGCGTATACATGGGTATATACGCGCGCCTATATTATACGTGCGCGTATATACACACATATACGCGCGCATATAATATACGCGCGCGTATATTCGCATGTATACGCGAGCATATATAATATATGTCACAGTATACGCACTTATAAGTGTGTATACGCGCGCGTATAATGTACGTCACAGATATACGCGCATACACGCGCGTATAAGTGCGTATTGATCGTCCTCGTTTGCCCCCCCCCCCCCTTCGTCGTTGGTGGTGGATCCACAGACGGCGATCCACGAGGGAAGGCCTCCGGCCCCAGGCTGCACTTGGAAACACTTGAAAACAAATGAAATGACCACCTCCCTCCGCCCCCCAAACGTACGCAATCCCCCGGTACGACACACAGCCCCGGGGCACATCTCCACAAAAACACCCAAATGCGCTAAACCCCAAGGGGGAGTACTTGCGCCCCACGGACGCTACATTGGCGGCGAGTACACCGGGAATGGGCTGTGCCGTGCTATGCTGTGCCTTGCCGTGCCGTGCTGTGCGGTGCTGTGCTGTGCCATGCTGTGCCGTGCCGTGCTGTGCCGTGCTGCTGGGCTGGGCTGCACTGTGTTGTTGGGTGTTGGCATGCGCTGCGGCGAGCAGAGGAGCGTGGTCTGCGGACCATCAGCACAGCAACGCAGCTCCACGCACGCAGGCCATGAGATGACTCGGGACTGGGGTACACTCGCATGCACGACCGCGAATGGCGGGATACCAGCGACAAAGCGCGGAACTTCGAGGCAACGGAGGCCTGGGCCTGGTCCGCAACAGAGGCCTGGGACGCATGCAGGAGCCCCCAAATGGTCTTGCTGCGGTTGTACGCCGGCACGGCGTAGCGCCGCATTACGGTCCCGTAGATCCAGGCCACGCTCGACAGCCCCACATCGGACATCTCGTGGCCGTGCACCAGCGCCAGGTCGTGGAACACCTCGCAGATGGCAAGGTCGTAGGCCGTGACCGTGTAGGACCGCATGTTCAGGTGCGCCCAGAACGTGGGCCCGGTCTGATTCACAAACCAGTCCGCGCTGTGTTTCGCAGCCAACCCCCGCACTTTGTCGATGAAAACGGGCTGCAGGTCTGCAGCCCTGCGGGCTGCAAGAGACGTGCGCCGATGTGGCACGGGGATGCGGCCTCGAGGGAAGGTTGCGGCAGTTGCAGTGGGCGCGTGGGGGGGCGGCCGCCCTCGTGGGCCCACGCTGACAGGCTTCACTTCCAGTCACTTCCAGACCGTGAAGTACGGAGGCGGATCTCCACTACAACTGATGTGGGGCTATGCAACACAGGGCCCAGGGGGCTCTGGATCACCCGGTGTTCCACGTCAGTGGTGTGCAGCAATTCCAGGCATTTTGCCTCGGGTGTCGCTCAAATTGCGCTGATTCCAAAAGTGCCATTTTCGCTTTTTCTGAAATTCGGGGTGCGGGTCACCTCCGGGCCATGGGGTGAACATGGGGTTCAGTCCACACAGCCCCTTTTGGGGGCACAATCATCATTCAAGCTGCAACAATGTGAGCGTCTTGGATCGATGCTATAAACACTGGAAATGGCGCAAGGGGTACAGCGCCGTGCAACACTGGAGGCAGAAGTGGTAAGGGGGAATCACTGAGATCCGAGGTGTCTGTGGTGACACAACGATGCAAGAAGGTATCCTCACCCTCCATCGAAGGGCATCCTGGCGCCGTCATCACGTCACACGTGGGGGTGGGGAGCGCCTGCAGTTCCAGCCCCTCCGGTGCTGCAACGGCCGGGCCCACCGAAAGCAGCGCGGGACGTCTAAACTGACTGATTTACGCAGCATTCAGGCAAATCTGGTTCACCCCCCGTTGTTTCCGAAAGGTCGTTCTGGACCAATCTCAGTGGAGGGTCCCGCAGGTCTGGGTTCTGGCCCTTCGAGCCAGTTTCCCAGAACTCCCCCCTCAATTCACGCCGGCTCGAAGCACCCCACCCACCATTACCCCAGCAGGGATGCATTAGAAGGGAAGGGACCTCAGAGGTGGCCTAGAGGCGGTTGGACAGGCGGTTGAAGGAGGTTGCCAAACCGTCTGGGGGCGGTTACTGTCGGGTACAAACGCCATTGAAGCTGGCACTTGCCGTCAGGGAGGCAGTGGCTGGACGTTGGCTGGGCGCCCTGGAGGGGGGGGCGGGGCTTCCAATGCATCCGTGCCCCCCAGTCACGTCCTCTGCCTCGATGGGTCCACTCACACCGGTGCTCAGCTCCCGGACAGGGACTGTCACCGAAACCCAAACTGCATTGTGAAAGGAGTTGTTCGCTCACGGAGGGGTCAGGCAGGGACATCGCTACTTCACCAAAAAAGGTACCAAGTCTGGAGGGAGACGCCCGGCTGCACATCCCCTGCAAGGGCCCCCCTTCCTTGGGCAGCCCTGGCCCTGTGGCACTATTCGCACATCACTTGTGGCGGAGAGTGACCTTCGCGACCTGCGAGGGTGGTCGTGAGACGAGGGGCGATGCACCAACGGAGTGACACGCTTTGGACGAGGTATGCAAGCCCTCAGTGCCGGTGAACCTGATTGCTCCTCCCTCAAGGCTCCTCCACGGAGAGAAGGGCTGCGACCCACTGGCCGGGCAGAACCAGAAAGGTGGAGCAGGTGGTTGTGGTGGTGGGGGGCACACCATGGGCCAGGCATGCGTTTAGCCCCCCCCCCCCCCGTTCGGGGCCCCGAACCGTTTTCTGCGGCCGTTGGGCGCCAGATTGGACTGCAGGGGCGGGTCAATGGTCCTGACTACCCTCCCACTTTTGACAGGGCTCCACTGACTCGATTCCCCCCCAGCCCCCCGCAGACGAAAACCTGCCGTGCCCTCTGGAATGGACCTTCTTCGTCTCGCGGAGGTATCCCGCCCGCCCCTTTCGAAGGGACGTGCATGTTCGGCCAAACAGCAGAAAATGGGACCGCGACACACACGAAAGGGGAATCGTGCGCTTGGCTGTGTATTTCTGGGGTTTAGGTGCACGCCCACAGAAGAGTCCCGAGGGCAGCAGATTGCCTCAACACAACGACGCAGACACGCATACTTGGCCCCACATCCTCAAAGTCTTGCACCAGCGACAAAAACTCCAGCGCAGGCATCACCGTGTCCCACGGAGCGCTCAGCAGTCCATTGAGGTACGTGTAATAGGCGGACGATCCGACGCCCTTGAGGTGGACCAAGCGGTGGCAGGCCGCGCAGTCATTGTGGGGGTACTGCCACTCGTCGGTCGCGCGCACTAGGAGCGAGATCTTCGCGTCGTCGGGGTGGGCCGGCACGGTGATGACGTGCAGGGTGTCAGTGGAGTCCACTGAGAGCTGGAATTGGAACCCCGGGTTTGTGTCCCAGGCAAACCAAACGGAGTAATAAATGGTGCTGTAGCAAAGAAGGGGCACTATCGAGAGGAGTATTTACTGGTGGTTGGAAAAGCGGTTGAGAGGGTCTGTGGGAGGCGAACAGAACCGGTTCGGGCACAATAAGATGTTTTCCTGAAGAGGGGGGGGGGCGCTAACCCCTGCCCTCCTGCAAACGCATGCCTGGCCAATGGTGTACCCCCCACCACCACAACCACCTGCTCCACCTTTCTGGTTTCACGGCAGACTTGCCTGTTTTGTGAGGCAACCACTTTTGACCTCCTCCAGCCTCCTGCCCCATCAAATGCGTGCCGCAACGGGCCAATGCTATAAAAGAAAACACATCTGCTACCCGTTGGTGATAAATTGCATTTCCAGGCATTTTGCTCTGGGTGGTGCTGGTGGGGGTATGGCCCACACGGTGAGCTACAGCCTCTTTCAAGCAGGCTCCTGCAGCAATGCGAGAGGGCCAGGGGTTTCGGATCACCAAGGTTGGGCATATAGGTGGGGGGTTCGGTTGTGGGTGAGGGGTGAGGTTTGTCATGTAGCAGTGATTGCCAGCAGTGGCAGCCCCACGGCCAAGGAGGCTATCAGAGGGTATTTGGGACATCGGGATTGCAAGGCTATCGGGAAGTTATCGGAGGGCATCAGGAGGATAATGAGGGTCGATTGCAGACAATCGGGCGGCTATTGGAAGATGATTGGGAGGCCATGCGTGAAAAATAGCCCACAATCACATCATGGCCGAAGTGCTATGATCATTCCACAGTGGCGCCCCACCGGGTGCGAGGCTCAGCATTGAGCATCACTGGTATGACCCATGGCAGGTTCTTCTGTGGCACCTTGTGGCTGGGCGTGTGGTGTAGTGTGCAGTCTCACTGCAGCCGTAGATTTCTGTCTCCGGTGGACTTCCTGGGCTCAAGGAGGTTCAGGAAGGGGATGGTTGGTTTGACAGGCAGACAGCTGGGTTGGGTTGGCGGACCTGTGGTGCGTCCACCCCTCGATGTGCACGACGTACTGCTCCAGCGGCTGCAGGTTCGTCTCCTTCGCCTGGGGCTGCAGCTTGGCCTTGGCCGTAGACAGGCCCATGGGCGTCACCGTCATAGCGGCTAGAGCCCCATCAGGCCCCATGTTCGTCATCACTTCGCACTGCGAGAGGGCGCGAGAGGACTAGGAATGTGGCGGACCTGGAATGCTGTTGTGTAGAAGTGTGGGCGTGCGATCGTGGAGAACACTGGTGTGCAGTGCCATGTCTGTTGTATGACCTGCGTTTGTTGATCGAGTTGTGTCTCCGCAGACTGGGGAAAAAAAGTGCACTTGTGTGGGTGCACCGGAATGTCGATCCACCTGCTCACCTTTGCAGCATACTGCATGCTTTGGGGTGAGCGCCACCAAGGGAGGACATCCTTAATCGAAGATCTGCGTGGCTGGCATTGCATGGGCAATGGGTCTCATGAAAGCGTACCATGACAGCAGTGTCTTGCCAGCGCTTCGCATATATTCCAATCTTTACAGATCCGTTGGTGAAACCATAGAACTGATTGCCAAGTGGCACCGGCAGGAATGGGATCCGACACAGAACAAGAGTGAATGGTCCCGCCAGCTGTCTACCTTCTAGCTTCAACCCTTTGATCCCACAGATGGGTGAGTGAGGGACAGTCTTACCCGGGTCCACAGGCGGTCCTTTTACCACAGCAGCCGCACAACCCCAAAGCATGCACATCAGGGTGGCGCCAACAGTGCCCATGTATACCACTGGATACGTATATAGTCCCGGAGCATAAGCCATAAAACTAGAAACGGGTCACAGCTCATCCTCCTCCTCTTCCTCTTTTTAAAAGTTAGTTGCGGAGTAGCGGCTAAGAAAGTCCCCAAGGAGAGGGCGCCAAAAGTACCAGAAAAAAATTGCTGGGCACTCGATTCGCCCCCCGGCCCTAAAAATTGCACCCCCAACATATGTATCTCAAAATGACCACTGTGGCCTGGCGATCATTGTGGACCACCGTGGCCTGGGTGCTGTACATGCTGAGACGGGTGCGCGCTTGTTTCCGTGCATCGGCGCAGGCATGCATGCGCGGACATGCATATGTGCGGCCTGCATGCGTGAGGGTTGCAGATGTGCATGTGGCACAATTGCGGTTGGCAACAGATACTGGATGCCCCTACCCAGGCAATTCCAGCCAATGTCCACTGAGTTTAGCCAATACAAATCAATGCAATCTGTGAATCTATGCTACAAATACACAGAATGTGTGTTCGTACAGTCAGGGGTATCATCCTTTTTCCATAAGGCTTCCGTCCGGGTGTTTGTGTATGTGGTCACTCCAGAGGCGGACTGGGCCAATACACCCGGTACAATGCACTTGTTTGAGTTTTGTGGAGGGATCCCGCCAACGTGCCGGTTGGTGCTGAGCAATGCAGCAGATGGGCTGCCTGAATTGGGAGGATACGGGAACCCAGGTTGGACAGGACATGGTTTGCCCTATTGCAGCTCCGTAAAGGTTGACTCCGCTGTAGGATCACAGTTGTTGGGCTTTTAGTGTTGGGTGCTCCTGCAAAATTGCACCGTGTTGCTGCCGCCACACATTCTCCGAGCCACACCGAGTGGATCGCATGCAGGCTGCGGTGAGGTCCGAAGAGGAACTATCAAGGCGCCAGTGGGCTTCACAGACGGTGGGGAAAAGTATTTTTGGTAGGTGAGAGTGAGGTCTCTGCTCATAGGTGCTGCCGCCGGCGCCGGGATGCCTCACACGAAGTCGTTCCCAAGACACGTACGGTGCCAACCATCACCACCAATGTGGGAAATGGAACACGAGGCTAAGGGGGTTCCGGATCACCAACTGGTGGTCATCAGTGGTGCGCAGTGTTCCAAGGCATTTTGCTCTTTGAGCACGGCCCCCCGGTCCCTGTGTGGCAGAGGCCGAAGCCGCAGACCGTCGGAAGCCCCGCTAAGGGCCATGGTTCTGTACCCAGTCGCTACAACCAGGGTCCGGGGCCGAGGGTGTGTGTCCGTATGCCTCACTGTTCCCGTGTGTCTGGAGGGGGGCGGATGGGGGGATACCAACCCAGGGCCTCTGTTGTCCGAGGATTTCCCCCAGCGCTGTTGTGTGTGGTGGTTGGGGGGGGGGGGGGGTGGCACAAGGCTTCGGTATTAGGTTGTTTGCCTTTGGCAGCGCCTATTGGCCTCTCGCCACTGCTCATCCTGTTGGGTGGGTGGGGGGGGGACAGTTTCGTCCAATGTCTGTCCCACTGGCCCCCCCCCCCGCGTCCATTCTCTCCAGCCAGCGCTGACAGGGTTCACTGTAAGTCATCATCGGTGGGCCCTAGAGCCTACAGCCTGGGATGGGGTCAGGTGTGGACCCGCCACTGTGCTCCAGCTGTGCCTGCCTCCACATGGCCTTCATTGCCTTCTCAGTTCCATTCATGTGCAACTGGCCATTGAATGTCCCATAGGCCCCAAGCCCTCCATGCCCAGGTGAAGGCTGGGCGTCAGGTGTGTGGCCGAGTGTGTCCAGCAGCAGCAAACACACCCCAAGTGCAGTGTGACCCAACATGGAACATGGCATGTACGCCACGACACGAACTCAGTCCGTAGTGCGACATGAACCGGCGATTCAGCCCAGAACCAAGATGCCCACAACTCTAGTGCACGCCAGGGAGGCTAGGGAGCAGCACAATGGCTGGGGGGGGGGGGGATGAAGCTCGCGGACGCATGCACACGTACCGCTCTGTGGACGTTCACCACCTCAAAGGATCGGTTGCCGGGCAGCACAAAAGCGATGGTGGCGTACAGCCGCAGCGCATCATTGTTCTGCCACCACGTGTACGGAATCGTCATCCGCGTCTGCAGGCTGTTGCCCTGGATGACGGGCGCCGTGGGGACAGTGTCCCACCACACGCCACGGAACAGCGCCGGGCTGAGGTCCCCAATGATGTCCAGGATGCCCTCGAAAGGCTTGTTCTTGTTGTGGATCATGCGGCAGTCATTGTAGGAGCCCTGGCGCTGGGGCCCTCCGCTCGTAATCCAGGGCTCTGGCAGGACGTAGACCGCGACGCGCCGCTCGTGGATTGTGACACATCCGTCGTACGCAGTCTCCGTGCAGACTACGAGGGTCGTGTTAAACGCGTGGGGGGTCAGCTGCACCTGCAGAGGGGTGAGGGGGGGTGCAAGGAATGTGGAACTCCCCCACACAACCGTTGGGTTTGGTCATCAACCAGCTCTATACCCTGGAGTCACTTCCATGCGTACACACCACACAAACAGACACACAGACACACACACACACACACACACACATGAGCAATGGGTGTACTCGTTGAAGTGCTGGATGCAGACCAGGTACGCAGACTGTGCTGCAAAAGCAACACACACACACATACACACACACTCCGTGCGGGTAACCAGGGGGTCAATACCACTGGGCGCACAACGTCAGTGAGGACAAGACGCGCAAG
Source organism: Eutreptiella sp. 'Long Island Sound 2002' (assembly GCA_964036045.1). Classification (NCBI taxonomy): domain Eukaryota; phylum Euglenozoa; class Euglenophyceae; order Eutreptiales; family Eutreptiaceae; genus Eutreptiella; species Eutreptiella sp. 'Long Island Sound 2002'. The sequence goes on along the minus strand of OZ038378.1, from coordinate 180,339,905 downwards.
CAGGCAGGGCACTGGTCACCAGAACAATATCATCGGGCCATGAACACAAAAAGGTAGGCAAGGTCCACATACACACACACACACACACACACACACGCAGATGCACACACACACACACACAAACACAAGCACATACACACACACATACCCCCCCCCCCCCTTGCAAGAGCAACACCAAAGTCCCGAACTTTGACGGAAACAACACCTACCATTGCTCTGACAAAGGGGTGTATGTATAAAGGGCAAAGAAGGACGCGATTCCAGAAGTTGCTGAAACAACACCTACTGTTGCTCTGACAAGGGTGTTGCTCTCACAAGGGGTACACACACACACACACACACACAGACCCATCTATCCGTCCCCATGGGTAGGCATCCCAGCCATTGCCTTTGGGTAACAGAACCTTCAGCAGATACTACACGCAAACACACACAAACATGCATAAAAGTAGACAAACACAAAGACTACCTGCACGCATGTGTAAAGCGAGCAAACAGAGGGGGGGAGGAGAGGAGGAGATGCGGTCCCCCGGTAGGGCGCACCCGCTCGCCAGCCCCATGGTGCCTGCCGGCCTCCACCAACTTGGATCCCCGGTCGTCGGTGGGGTGATCCTGACCGGGTGCAAACAGAGCAACAAAGCAGTTGTCTGAATGCGGTTTGCCTCGAAAGTTGCACAACTAGGCGCCTTTCTGTGACAGTTGGAGTCCCTGTGGCGGGGTTGTCTCCAAATGCGCATGCGTGCATGCAAAGGATATGGCTCACATGCAAATAGCATTGTGGCATGTATCTGCAGAGGAGGAAATGAAATGGCAAGCTACAGACAAATGAAAGAGAGAAGAGAGACTGAATGGCGAGGGGCAGCAGGCTGCTGCACGAGGCACCAACACCTCTACAAGGCAGTATTGCAAAGTGAAGTACCGATGGTACTAACAGACAGATGTGACTTGAGTTCCACTCTGCAGTTATTGCTCAAGCAATGCTACAAGTCCTGACCATGCAAATTGGAGTTGTTCCTGTCAATACCTTAATACACCAGGGTTGCCCATCTGGCCATCTGGGAGCACTGCATCCGTAGGTCTATGCCACAACACAAACACAGACCCGTGGTTTGTTTCCACAAGCTTGCCACCACCAAGAAAGAAAGGGACCCCCCGACACACACACACACACACACGCGTCAAGAACCCTGAAACAAGAACGGAGCAAGAAAAATGGTAAAGCAACATGTGTAAACCATGTCCGGAAGGGTTTTCAGAGCCCTGTGCAGGTCAGACCTGCGGGAAGCAGCAAGCAGCTGAGCAACAGACAGCAGGCGACTGGTGCTCAGGGCCAGCTGCAACTTGGGTTTACCAAGTTATCTCTCTCCATCAGCGAACACCTTGGTGTGACGTCTCACTGTCATCGCTGGCTTCTACGGGAGGCCGGCCACTGCACCAAGGGTCCAGTCACAGAACAGCAGGTCTCACAGGCCAGCACAGATCAGTCACAGCACAAGCAAGAGATGTATGTATGCATGTATTGCATGCAACCATCCAACCGTGCACACACACACACACACACACACACACACACACACCGACCTCTCATCAACAAATTGCTGGCCTATTGGCGGGGGAAAACAGAACCGGAGTCACCGTTTTGTTGCCTGTGTGGACCAGTTGGCACGCCAAATGACATACACTGCAAGTTTTGTTTTTCCAGTGCACCTCTGTCTCCAATTGAGCTCTCAATAGTGTATTGAATATGTAGGAGGACAACCCTATGCTATCAGTGTGTTCCCACAATCAGGAGGCCTGAATTTCACATAATCCAACTGCACCATAAATTCTAACAGTTGACAGAACAATTCTACTTGTGTACATGTTGCACTTGCACCAAAGAGTCTTCTGTGACAAGGGAACGATGAAACCTTCTTGAGTGGCAAAAACAAAAAAATGCTGACATAGCCCAAAAACAGCTTTTTCACGGGCCAATGGACCAGTAGGTGGGCCTAATTCGTGCTACATAGCTCCCCATGGAACGCCATCTTTTAGCCAGCCCACGCGAGCCTCACTGAACCTGAGACCCCAACATTGGTCTGGGGGTAAAGAAGGCCACAAGCAAATGAGTGTTGGGCAACATGCTTGCAAAAGCTGTGCAAAGCAGGGTCCATGGAAGCAGGTACCCACAACAGCAAGTAGAAGCATGCCACAGCACCACAAGAAGGGTCAGGGGACCGCACCAGCTTGCCCCCCCCCCCCCATTTGTTTTGGTCCTAAATCACAATTCTTTCGGTCTTTTTCCATTTGGAGCCCAAAAGAGCTTACAAATGCTTCAAAAACCCCACCCGCAGCCCCGAAAAACAGGTGCTGCAGCTGCACCTGCCTTGGTGGGTGGGGGTGGGGGGGGGCTCCCTACCCCCCCCCCCCCACAAAGCGGATTTTGGGGGGGGGGGGCTGCTTTGGCCCCTTGGGGTGTGGTCCACGAATGGGCCCCAAAAGGAGGTATGTGGCGTTTTCCCATGTATGTAGGCCTACGTACAACCTCTGTGATATAATTGGTGATTTCAATGTCAACAAAACAGGAGTCGAAATTTCAAAAAATTTTGACCCCCTAAACCCCGTGAAAGATGTAAGTCGTGTACAAAAAAATCGTCTAGTCGTGTAATTTTTTTTTTTGGCGGTAAATGCGAGTAATTTTTTTTGCGGTAAGTTGTGTGAATTATAACAAAAAATTGATTTTTTTTGCGGTAAGGGCGTGTAAATTATAAAAAAAATTGAAAAATTGAAAGAAACGCAACCTTTGCAATACATGCGCAATATGTACAGCTGCCGGTTCCGTACGGCACCCCATAGCGACCTTAACGATGGGATGTTGAGTCCACAAAGCACATAGTACTCTGCGTAGCCACCAATTAGTTGGGACTCGGCCAATATAACATAGTTTCACATGGTGTCATTGGCACTAGACTCAAAATCAGACCCAAGAAAAGAGACCTGACAGGGCCATGGCCAACATCCAGTGTGCCAGCACTGGGAACAAAATCAGGCTTGAGAAAAAGAAGCCTAACAGGGCCATGGCCAACGCTAGTGCCACCATTATAGGTCACCAAGGCACTGGTGTGGGGCCAATATAACATAGTTTCATAGGGTGTCATGGGCACGAAACACAAAATGAGGCTCAAGAAAAGAGTCCTAAGAGGGCCATGGCTAACATCCAGTGTGCCAGCACCGCAAACAAAATCAGGCTCAAGAAAAAGAGCCCCGACAGGGCCATGGCCAACGCTAGTGCCACCATTGTAGGCCACCAAGGCACTGATGTGCGGCCAATATAATAGCAATCTTATACGCTCCACCATTGGTACACCAAACGGGCGGAGGAAAATACAGCACACAAAACATGCACCCGCTACAAGTAGTTGCAGAATGCACGCTTGTAGATCAAGTCCGTTTTTGTGTCGCTGGGCTTGGGCTTTGCACCAAGATTGAGGTTAAACCGACAAGCGGCGCGCAACTCTGCTACTAGCTGCTTGGACAGGTCATCAATGAAAAGCTGGTCACGCTCCAGCTGGCCAGATGCATCTGCTGGGTATGCACCTCCCCCACCTGGCGCCACTCTCCACGGATGAGGACCTTGGGACGGGTGTCCTCCTCTGTGGGAGCGGCCATGGAAGGTTGCAGCCTGGCCTCCGAGCTTTCCACGCTCTGCTCGGCGGAGGCCTCCTTGCCTTCCAGTGGGGTGGGGGTGGCCTCAACACTCTCCTCGATAGCCGAAAGTGCACCTTCAACTTGGGTGCTGGGGGGGACTCAAGAGGGCCCGGAAGCTCGGTCACGCCCTCCACATCATCACCGGGCACCTCAACGGCCCGCACAGCAAGATTAGCATTAACAATGCTAAGCACATAGTCCACAAAACCGGCACCCATTGGGATGAGGGGCACATCGGAAAAAGTACCCCGGTGCTCCACCACCAGCTTCGCGATGTTCAAGCTTTGAAAACCACAAGACCAACCGTCTGTTTGGAATCCCAAGGCGCGGTGCTTGTTGGTTGGCGAAAGCTTCCTCATGGCCATCAAGTGCGTGGATTGAGAGTCCCTAACCCCAACTCAAGGGGCCACGCAACAAAGCGTGGATTGAGAGTCCCTAACCCCAACTCAAGGGGCCACGCAACAAAGCGTGGATTGCGAGTCCCTGACCTAACTTTAACAAAAAAAAATCTGGTTCCTTGAGGATCGCCCTGCCATCCATACGATCAGCCGCCAATGGTCAGAGGGCGCAAGGGGTGGGGCCAGAGGGGCAGCAAGGCATGCAAGTTAATCTCCGACCCCAAGCCCGCTGCACCGTGGTCAGGCGGTCGGATTCGGTCATCGCCCCACAGTGGGCGCGCCGGGCGGTGGAGGGGGCGCTGTAGGGGGAGGTGGAGGCCCGCCACCGGCAAGCGGCAGGGGGGGCGGCCGCGCACGCGAGGGGCCGCCCTGCTCCCATTCCCCAACGAGGCGGAGAGCTTCTTGGAAGACCTCGTGCAGGAGGTCCCGGTCGGGCCCCGGCTCAGTACGGCGGAGGACGTCGGGCCACCGGGCCGTGGCATGAATCTCCCCCGGCTCCGGCAGGGCGGCCCACCACACATCGGTGACCAGAGGGAGGAGGGCGTGGACCGCGTTGGCCATGTCCCGCCACGTTGCCTCGTGAGGCGGCGGAGCGGGCGGAGGAACCACCACGCTGCGGGGTCGTCCCAGCACTCCACCCGGCCGTGCCAGGTCGGCCGCCACAGCGGCTGGCCCGTCTCCTCCCGCCACATGGGCGCCAGGTACCAGCGCCATTTGTAGGGGCGGCGGGCGCTGCGAGGGTCCAGCCGGGGGGCGCGCGCGTAGAGGACCCGGGGGTACCTCCACTGCACGGCTTGACCCACAGCGGCCCCCTTGGTCCCGAACTCGGGGCCGCCGGGGTGCTGGACGGCGGACAGCCAGACCGGGCCGTCCCCGTGCTAGTGGCCGGTGTGCCACCACCCGTTCCAGGCCCCGGCCAGGAGGTCTTAGAGGCGCAGGACCCCACCCTGCCAGTCCTCCGGCACCCCCTCAAGCTCAAGGTCAAAGACCGGCCAGTCGAGGGTGCTGTGAGCCAGCTGGGTGCAGCGGTGGACGCAGGTGGGCACCTCCGGCCCAAATACCTCCTGGGCGTAGCGCCGGAGCTGCGCATACTTGTCCACTGCCAGCTGTGCCGGGTAGCCCCGGACCCGCACAGATGTGGTCTGCGCCGGGGCGGGAGCGCCAAGCAGACCGGCAATGTGCGCCACCACCTTGGGGTCCGCCGGCGTGGCCCCCCAGATGCGGACTCCCACGTTGCCGGGGGCACCCCCGTCCACTAGTCCCGCGAACATCGAGTGGGGCTCCTGGTCCTCGGCGAGGGTCTTCCAGACCTCCGGGGAGGGCCCGCGGCGCTCCGGCGGCTGCTTGTTCCACAGCACGAACGCGGGATGCTGGCAAGCAGCGCGCGTAACTATCCACGGCCGGAAGTGGACCCGGGCCTTGCCGCTGGCGCGCATCACCAGCGGGGCCACCGGCGACGGGAGATCCGCCGAGACCTCGACCTTCGATCCCCTGACCGCTGCCTGCATGGGCGGGGGGTGGGGCAGGGCGGCCCCCATGAGCGGCTTGAGGTGCCGCCAGGCGTGGTCCTTGCCGAAGGACCCCACGTGGAGCCGGCGTATGTCGGCATCGCCGGGTCTAGAACGCCCGGACTGTGGACGGCAGGGGTCCAGCAGCGCTGGATCTATGTCCGGGAGCTCGGGCCGCCTCCCGCTCGTCATCTTCCGGGAGACGCTCCCAGACGAGCTGCAGGATATGCCCCGGCGGCGCGGGGTCCACCACCTCCAGGTCGGCCGTATCCCAGGGCTGGCGCTCGGTCTGCACCACACCCTGCAAGGCCGTGCCCGGTACCGCCAGGCTGGTCTTTGACCGGCGGAGAGTCTGCAGCAGGGCCGCCACCGTGGGGGCCGCCTTGCTGCCCCCCTGGACATGCACCAGCGCCGTGACCCGCTAGACGTTGTCATGGGATATGAGGGCGGTCGCAGCTGCGAGGTGGACCTCGTGGATTGTGCAGCCCACCAAGGCCACGCACCGTAGAGCCCCCTCTTGGGAGGGCTGCTTCCACTCTGCCCGGTGTCTCCCCGGCGTGATCTGGGCGATGCCCCATTCCCGGATCGTGTCCCAGGACTCGCCTTGGTAGAGGCGGAGCGGCTGCACCGCCGTCGTCGAAGGGAGCAGGGCCCAGAGGGCGGCTGCCATGGGCTGCAGCGGCGGGAGCGCCGCCTTGGTGCGACCGGCGGCCGCCACCACCCGCACCGCGCCCGGCCGGGATCCCCGCGCAGTGGACCGCGTCGTTGAAGCATAGGTCGAGCGACCGGGGCCAGCCTGCTGGGGGGCGGGGGAGCGGACCCCTCCGTGACGCCCCCCACTCCCCACAAGGTGATGTTGCTCCGGGCTATATTGATGTCCTAGCCTTTGCCGCCGCGGTCGTCGATGCGGCCGGGGCCGCTGCGGCTGCCCCGGGCCGCGTGGGGGCTGACTCGCCCCGCGACTCCGCTAGCTTGCGGCAGAGGGTGTTGATCACGCCCTCAAGGGACGCAATCTGGCGCTCGAGCGAGGCGATCATCGCCTGCTCCGCGGTGGGGGGGGGGGGGCTGGGCAGATCCACCGCCCCCTTTGCGCCCCCTGGAACGGGAGCGGCTGCGCGCCGCCCCCTCGTCGATGGTCACGGGCGGTGCACCCGCGAGAAATGGAGCCGTAAGGACCGCAGGGCGTTGTGGGAGGGCAGCCAACTGGGTGGCCACCCCCGCTTGGTCACCCATCGTGCGCAGGGCGCGAGGGCGAAGGCGAGGGAAGACGCGGGTGCGTCAAAAGAAAATGCAAGGAAGTTGTGGCTCAGCTAGGCAGCCTCACCACGTGCAGGTACACAACAAGAGGCTTGAAAAACACATAAAGAGGGGCTAAAACATGCTTTACATCGGATATTTGATCATTTTGGATTGTCAAAGTATCAAAAAAATCAGTTTCGAAAATTTCTATTTCTGAGTTGCTGAGGCTAGAAAACTGCATAAGCAGATTGTGCCCCTGCCCCCTTGGGACCCCCCCCCCAAAACACCCAAATAGGGTGAAAAACAAATAAAGGGGTGCTAAAACATGATTTACATAGGATATTTGGTCGTTGTGGATGGTAAGAATATAAAAAAAATCAGTTTTGGAAATTTCCAGTTTTGAGTTGCTCAGGCGATAAAACTGCATAAGCAGGTTGTGCCCCGGCCCCCTTGGGACCCCCCCCCCCAAACACCCAAATAGGGTGAAAAACACATAAAGAGGGGCTAAAACATGCTTTACATAGGATATTTGATCATTGTGGATGGTCATAATATCAAAAAATCAGTTTTGAAAATTTCCATTTTTGAGCTGCCGAGGCTGGAAAACTGCATAAGCAGGTTGTGCCCTAGCCCCTTTTGGGAGCCCCCCCTCACCCCCCAGACACCCAAATAGGGTGAAAAACACATAAAGAGGGGCTAAAACATGCTTTACATAGGATATTTGATCATTGTGGATGGTAAGAATATAAAAAAATCAGTTTTGAAAATTTCCATTTTTGAGTTGCCGAGGCTAGAAAACTGCATAAGCAGGTTGTGCCCCGGCCCCCTTGGGAGCCCCCCCCCCCCCCCCCCAAACACCCAAATAGGGTGAAAAACACACAAAGAGGGGCTAAAACATGCTTTACATAGCATATTTTATCATTGTGAGTGGTCACAATATCAAAAAAAGTGTTGCAAATTTTCCATTTTTGACCTGTAGAGGCTAGAAAACTGCTAGAGCAGTTTGTGCACACACACACCAAATGCCATTGAACCACCTACAAACAGCAATTTTGAAGCTTTTGGGGGGCCCATGGCTGGGGCTAGATGGGCCCAGTGGCCACTACGTGGGTCCCCATGGACGCTCAAGTACCCGTATTGTCACCAGATGATCACCCAAACCCAACCTAGGGGCAACAGAAGGGTTTCGGAAAAAGTCGAAATGTGAAAATTTTTTCAGGTGCCACTAAATAGCCTACACAACAACAATTTTGGGGCTTTCAGAGGGCCCATGGCACGGGCTACATAGGCCTAGCCGCCACTACGTGGCCACAGGTGGGCACATCGCCTACAGGCATGCATTTTCAGTAAAATTGGTAATTGTTTCTTTGCGGTAAGGTCGTGTAATTTTTTTTTGCTGTAAGTTGTGTAATTTTTTTTTGCGGTAAACGTGTGTACAAAAAAATTGTCTAGTCGTGTAATTTTTTTTTGAGGTAAACGTGTGTACAAAAAAATTGTCTAGTCGTGTAATTTTTTTTTGCGGTAATGCGTGTGACGGGCTTACAGGACTTGCCGCAAAAAAAAATTTACACAACTACACGACTTTTTTGTTACACGCATTTACCGCAAAAAAAAATTTACACGAATTACAACATACACCTAAACCCCCACCCCATCCCCCAAAAAGGGGAGGGGGCGGGGGGGGGCTGACGGGTCAAAATTGAAAAATTCGTTGGGGGATAATTCTGTTTGCCAAAAATGATGATTTTACAACTCCATTCCTCTACGTGACCAACAAAATGGGGGTATATGGCACTTGCAGCTGTGCTTGATCTGACAACCCTTGGAGGTGATTTGAACACGCAGCCTCGCGTGAAGGACCCCAGGCCCTAGAGCCTCTAATTCCTCCACCTAATTCCCAAAAAAAAGGCCTGGGTCAGACTGCTGCAGGCGGTCGGAGCACTTGAAGGGGCGGTCGCGGAGGACTGGCGTGGTACGCGCAGGGCTGCAGTAAGCACGGGGCTCGGGGGGGGGGGGGTTGTCAATGACTGTTGAGGGCTATACCTTTGGCACGACGAATTGCACTGTAACGGTGAGCGCTGCACCAGGCTTGATGGATCGGGTGCCGTTGTACTCGGTGACGAGCAACTCACTGCTGGCGGACACGTTGATCGTCCGGGGGACCGAGTACAAATTGGTAATCGTATAGTTCCAGACCCAGGGCTCTCGACCCATCTCGTACAAGGTCACGTAGACAACGTCGGGCCCTACGGCATCCACCACCAGAAACGGGGCGGTGTCCGTGTGTGAAGGGGTACCAGAGGCCGTGTGCGTGACGGACAGGCTGGCGGAGGCCGTGGAGCTGGAGGACGGGGAGGAAGTCACGGAGGGTGTTTTTGTGGAAGACAGCGAAGGTGTGGGGGAGGGCGTGGGCGAGGGTGTGAGAGTTGGGGACCGCGTCGAGGAGGCGGTGCTGCGCGGAGAGGCGGAGGCGGTGGGCGTCGTTGTGTAGGTCCGAGTGGACGAGGGGGAAGCGAGGGGGGAGGGGGTTGGGGAGGGGGTGCGGGTCCGCGTGGAGTTGCGGTAAAAGGTGCGGGTGGGCGTCACGGTCGGGGTGGTGCTGGGGGAATGGGTCCGGGTCAGGGTCTGGGAGGCGGTGCGGGTGGCTGAGGCCGTGGCACTGGCCGACGGGCTGGGCGTGAGGATGGCAGTGCCCGTGGGAGTGCAACTCGCAGTGCTGGCGGCACTGTGCGTGGCGGATCGCGTGGCAGTCGGCGTCGCTGAACCGGTGATCGTACCCGGCAGCGTGACTGTACGGCTCCGGGTGTCCGATGGGGTGCATGTGGAGGGGCCTGTCACCGTGCTTGCCGGCGTGCACGTGTCCGTCTGAGTGCGCAGCCCTGTCGGACTGGGCGTGGGGGTTGACGTCGGTGTCAGGGATCCCAAGCGGGTCAGTGTGACAGTGGGGTGGTGGGTGGCGGTCGCGGTTGAGGTTGACGCGCTTGTGACGGTGGGGTCGGTTGTGGCGGTAGTCGACGCCGTGTCACTCGCTGTGCTGGAGAAACTGGCGGTGTCATCGGCGGTGCGGGTGGTGGACAGCGTGGCCGTCCGTGTCGCGGATCCAGTACATGTGGCCATGGACGTTGGGATAGCCGTGGGTATCTGTGATGGGGTTACACTTGAGGTGGCAGTGTGCGCCGATGTTCGGCTTGGGGTGACTGTTGCTGTTGGCGTTAGGGTGGGGTGGCGGCTGGCGGTGATGGTCACCGTATGCAGTCCCGTGCGGCTTGTGGTCGGGCTCCTGGTGCCTGTCGCTATCACGGTGCAGGTCACCGTCGCACTTGGAGCTTGTGTTGCTGAGGGCGTCAGCGATGCAGAGGATGATCGTGTGGCGGTGTTTGAAAGTGTGCTGCCAGCGGTTAAGGATCTCGTGTCCGTAGCTGAGGTCGTGCCTGTGGCAACTGGACTGGGGCTCATGCTTCCACTGCAAGTCGGGCTCCTGGTGCCTGTCGCTGTCACGGTGCAGGTCACCGTCGCACTTGGAGCTTGTGTTGCTGAGGGCGTCAGCGATGCAGAGGATGATCGTGTGGCAGTGTTTGAAAGCGTGCTGCCAGCGGTTGAGGATCTCGTGTCCGTAGCTGAGGTCGTGCCTGTGGCAACTGGACTGGGGCTCATGCTTCCACTGCAAGTCGGGCTCCTGGTGCCTGTCGCTGTCACGGTGCAGGTCACCGTCGCACTTGGAGCTTGTGTTGCTGAGGGCGTCAGCGATGCAGAGGATGATCGTGTGGCAGTGTTTGAAAGCGTGCTGCCAGCGGTTGAGGATCTCGTGTCCGTAGCTGAGGTCGTGCCTGTGGCAACTGGACTGGGGCTCATGCTTCCACTGCAAGTCGGGCTCCTGGTGCCTGTCGCTGTCACGGTGCAGGTCACCGTCGCACTTGGAGCTTGTGTTGCTGAGGGCGTCAGCGATGCAGAGGATGATCGTGTGGCAGTGTTTGAAAGCGTGCTGCCAGCGGTTGAGGATCTCGTGTCCGTAGCTGAGGTCGTGCCTGTGGCAACTGGACTGGGGCTCATGCTTCCACTGCGAGTCAAGGTGTCACTTGCAGTGCTCGAAGCACTGAAAGTGGCGGGTTGAGTGGCAGTCGCCGTCACTGATCCCGTGGATGTGTCCAATTGCGTAGGCGTACTACTGGTGGTCTGTGATGAGGTGACTACTGCAGTGCCCGTTGAGGTTCTCGTGGGTGTTGGTGTGGGCGAGACAGTGTTCAACCCCGTTTGGCTGGTTGTCAAAGATGATGTTCGTGTAGGCGTGCCCGATGGGCTGGCTGTAGAGGTCGGGCGGTTGGTGGCCGTGAGGGTGAAAGTTGATGTGGATGTTGCGGTGGAGAACCCTGTTGCAGTACTCAATTGCGTGCCGCTTGCTGTCATGCTCCAGGTCCTTGAAATGGTGGCCGTGCGGCTCTCCGTCGACGTCCGACTGCGTGAAGAGGTGTGCGTCCGCGTACTGCTGGAGGTCTGTGTTGGGGTACAGGAGTAAGTGGGTATTTTCGTCCAGATGGGTGTTTGTGAGCCCGTGGCAGTGTTCAGCCCCGTTTGGCTGGTTGTCACGGATGATGTCGGGGTGGTGGTTGGCAGGACGCTAGGAGTGGTCGTGGGATGGCCGGTGCCTGTGGTGGTGGCTGTCGATGAACCCGATGTAGTACCAGTCATTGTCCCAGTGTTCAGCCCCGTTTGGCTGGTTGTCACCGATGACGTTCCTGTAGCTGTGCCCGAAAGGCTCCTTGTAGAGGTCGGACGGTCAGTACCGGAAGTGGTGGCTGTCGATGTACCCGATGTAGTACAAGTCATTGTCCCAGTGTTCAGCCCTGTGTGGCTTGTGGTCAGACTCCTGGTGCCTGTCGTTGTCACGGTGCAGGTCGCCGTCGCACTTGGAGCTTGTGTTACTGAGGGCGTCAGCGATACAGAGGATGATCGTGTGGCAGTGTTTGAAAGTGTGCTGCCAGCGGTTGAGGATCTCGTGTCCGTAGCTGAGGTCGTGCCTGTGGCAACTGGACTGGGGCTCATGCTTCCACTGCGAGTCAAGGTGTCACTTGCAGTGCTCGAAGCACTGAAAGTGGCGGGCTGAGTGGCAGTCGCCGTCACTGATCCCGTGGACGTGTCCAATTGCGTAGGCGTACTACTGGTGGTCTGTGATGAGGTGACTACTGCAGTGCCCGTTGAGGTTCTTGTGGGTGTTGGTGTGGGCGAGACAGTGTTCAGCCCCGTTTGGCTGGTTGTCAAAGATGACGTTCCTGTAGCTGTGCGCGAAAGGCTCCTTGTAGAGGTCGGACGGTCAGTACCGGAAGTGGTGGCTGTCGATGTACCCGATGTAGTACAAGTCATTGTCCCAGTGTTCAGCCCCGTGTGGCTTGTGGTCGTGCTCCTGGTGCCCGTCTCGGTAATGGTACTGCTCGCTGTACCGGTGGGTGCTGGTGTGAGTGACTGCGTCAGCGATGCAGAGGATGATCGTGTGGCAGTGTTTGAAAGTGTGCTGCCAGCGGTTGAGGATCTCGTATCCGTAGCTGAGGTCGTGCCTGTGGCAACTGGACTGGGGCTCATGCTTCCACTGCGAGTCAAGGTGTCACTTGCAGTGCTCGAAGCACTGAAAGTGGCGGGCTGAGTGGCAGTCGCCGTCACTGATCCCGTGGACGTGTCCAATTGCGTAGGCGTACTACTGGTGGTCTGTGATGAGGTGACTACTGCAGTGCCCGTTGAGGTTCTTGTGGGTGTTGGTGTGGGCGAGACAGTGTTCAGCCCCGTTTGGCTGGTTGTCAAAGATGACGTTCCTGTAGCTGTGCGCGAAAGGCTCCTTGTAGAGGTCGGACGGTCAGTACCGGAAGTGGTGGCTGTCGATGTACCCGATGTAGTACAAGTCATTGTCCCAGTGTTCAGCCCCGTGTGGCTTGTGGTCGTGCTCCTGGTGCCCGTCTCGGTGATGGTACTGCTCGCTGTACCGGTGGGTGCTGGTGTGAGTGACTGCGTCAGCGATGCAGAGGATGATCGTGTGGCGGTGTTTGAAAGTGTGCTGCCAGCGGTTGAGGATCTCGTGTCCGTAGCTGAGGTCGTGCCTGTGGCAACTGGACTGGGGCTCATGCTTCCACTGCGAGTCAAGGTGTCACTTGCAGTGCTCGAAGCACTGAAAGTGGCGGGCTGAGTGGCAGTCGCCGTCACTGATCCCGTGGATGTGTCCAATTGCGTAGGCGTACTACTGGTGGTCTGTGATGAGGTGACTACTGCAGTGCCCGTTGAGGTTCTTGTGGGTGTTGGTGTGGGCGAGACAGTGTTCAGCCCCGTTTGGCTGGTTGTCACGGATGACGTTCCTGTAGCTGTGCCCGAAAGGCTCCTTGTAGAGGTCGGACGGTCAGTACCGGTAGTGGTGGCTGTCGATGTACCCGATGTAGTACAAGTCATTGTCCCAGTGTTCAGCCCCGTGTGGCTTGTGGTCGTGCTCCTGGTGCCCGCCTCGGTGATGGTACTGCTCGCTGTACCGGTGGGTGCTGGTGTGAGTGACTGCGTCAGCGATGCAGAGGATGATCGTGTGGCGGTGTTTGAAAGTGTGCTGCCAGCGGTTGAGGATCTCGTGTCCGTAGCTGAGGTCGTGCCTGTGGCAACTGGACTGGGGCTCATGCTTCCACTGCGAGTCAAGGTGTCACTTGCAGTGCTCGAAGCACTGAAAGTGGCGGGCTGAGTGGCAGTCGCCGTCACTGATCCCGTGGATGTGTCCAATTGCGTAGGCGTACTACTGGTGGTCTGTGATGAGGTGACTACTGCAGTGCCCGTTGAGGTTCTCGTGGGTGTTGGTGTGGGCGAGACAGTGTTCAGCCCCGTTTGGCTGGTTGTCAAAGATGACGTTCCTGTAGCTGTGCGCGAAAGGCTCCTTGTAGAGGTCGGACGGTCAGTACCGGAAGTGGTGGCTGTCGATGTACCCGATGTAGTACAAGTCATTGTCCCAGTGTTCAGCCCCGTGTGGCTTGTGGTCGTGCTCCTGGTGCCCGTCTCGGTGATGGTACTGCTCGCTGTACCGGTGGGTGCTGGTGTGAGTGACTGCGTCAGCGATGCAGAGGATGATCGTGTGGCGGTGTTTGAAAGTGTGCTGCCAGCGGTTGAGGATCTCGTGTCCGTAGCTGAGGTCGTGCCTGTGGCAACTGGACTGGGGCTCATGCTTCCACTGCGAGTCAAGGTGTCACTTGCAGTGCTCGAAGCACTGAAAGTGGCGGGCTGAGTGGCAGTCGCCGTCACTGATCCCGTGGACGTGTCCAATTGCGTAGGCGTACTACTGGTGGTCTGTGATGAGGTGACTACTGCAGTGCCCGTTGAGGTTCTCGTGGGTGTTGGTGTGGGCGAGACAGTATTCAGCCCCGTTTGGCTGGTTGTCATTGATGACGTTCCTGTAGCTGTGCGCGAAAGGCTCCTTGTAGAGGTCGGACGGTCAGTACTGGTAGTGGTGGCTGTCGATGTACCCGATGTAGTACAAGTCATTGTCCCAGTGTTCAGCCCCGTGTGGCTTGTGGTCGTGCTCCTGGTGCCCGTCTCGGTAATGGTACTGCTCGCTGTACCGGTGGGTGCTGGTGTGAGTGACTGCGTCAGCGATGCAGAGGATGATCGTGTGGCAGTGTTTGAAAGTGTGCTGCCAGCGGTTGAGGATCTCGTGTCCGTAGCTGAGGTCGTGCCTGTGGCAACTGGACTGGGGCTCATGCTTCCACTGCGAGTCAAGGTGTCACTTGCAGTGCTCGAAGCACTGAAAGTGGCGGGCTGAGTGGCAGTCAGTGCTCTGGTGTGAGTTGGCGTGACCGTGCGAGAGGGTGCGCAGGTGCCTGTCTGAGATGTAGACTGTGTAACTGTATCCGTACTGCTCACAGAGGCTGTCCGCGCCCCGGTTGCAGACTCCGAAGGCGTCACCGTACGACTGCACGACATCGAGCGCGTACACGACCCCGTTGCAAGGGATGACGGTGTGCGCGTGCCTGACGAGCTCTGTGTGCGTGTCGCAGTGCTGGTACTGGTCTGGACGGCGGTTGCAGTGCCAACAGTGGTAGCCGAGGCGGTGCTGCTGGCAGTACCGATGGGGCTGGGAGTTGCTGATGGGGTACGTGATGGGCGGGGGGATGGGGTGCCAGTGCACGACCCAGTGCTGGTTGCAGTCCCGGAGGGCACGCCCGACCCCGTGCTGGTCGGCGTCAAGGGGGCAGTGAGGCTGCGGCTGGGGCTACTGCTGTAGGTTCTGCTGGCAGTCCGAGGGACGCTGATGGTGGTGGACAGCGAGCCTGTCTGCGACTCTGTATGACATGAAGCCGGGATGAGGCCCATGCATCAGGGGGACGGGGAGGGGGGCAGCAGGGCGGATTGGAGATTTGGTGAAAAGGAACGAGGGGTGATGACACAGATCGGAAGCCACTGGACACCGCAAAGCACAGCACAGCACAGCACAGCACTGCACCGCAACGCACCCCAACACACCACATTGCACCGGCTCGCTCCAAGAAGGTTTGCTGCTGTTGGCGGTCTGTATGCCCGGTGCTCAGGCTCCCGGTGGTGGGGCAGGGGAGCCCAACGCTGACACCGCCAGGCAACTATGGGTCATGTAGCCTACGGGCTCCAGCCGCGGATCGGACGGCGTGCTGCCGGCCAACTCAACGCCCAGGGGCCTGAGCTGGCGTCTAGGAGGGGAAAGGTGGCCAAGTGCACCGATTGACTGCCTCCCGAAGGGTCAGGGGTGGTGGCTCACAAGGCTTTGCACCCGTACTACCAGGCAAATGGTACTGCCGGTGGTGCTAAGGACGTCATGGTGCTGTGGTGGCGGCACCCTGGGGGTAGGTCCTGCACCTCATGAAAGGCCCCCAGGATGGCCCAGAGCAGGGGGGGGGGGGGGCAGAAAAAAAAATTCTCCTAACCCCGTGGTGGCTTTTTTTCCCAGAACATACTACCCACCCCCGTAGTGGGGGGAAAAATTATTTTTCCCGTAACGGTGCACGATAGTCCTGGATGTTTGCAGAAAATTGTTGTTCGTTCGTCTTTGGTCCCATACCAACCTTACCCAACCCATAACCATGCCCATAAAGAACACATGCAATGAGAAAGCTATGTGACACAGACTTCAAACTTGTGTAATGCTCAACACATAATCAACGGTTTTCTTGATGCACACATTGTTCGAAAGACAACGCACTGCGTCGTCCATGGGAGTACAGGAGGGAAAGCTCTAAGGCATCAATGTGGTGAAACCGAGAAGGGGGTAGCGGGAACTCCCCCCCTTCTCGGATTGGGTTGACCACGACTCCAAACCGAACACATGTAGGTGGTCCAATTGGACGGGGGGTGTTTTCATAGCCTCTTGGGTGCCCACATGTGAAAATTTTCGGTCCCGGCCCAAACGGCCCAAATGGGCCGTTTTTGTATTTGCCTTCTCGGACCTCCCCGGGGGGTTCCCAGAGGCACTTTCTGATTGGGAACCCCTTCTCAAAATGACTTCTCGGCCTACTTTCTGATCAGGAACCCCTTCTCAAAATGACTTCTCGGACCCCCTTTCTGAAATTGAACATGCACAAGTGGCGCAACAAAAGACACTTCCGCAAGGCCATGTTATTCACTCCTGTTCCTCTTTTGCCCTCTCCCTGTCCCCATGGATGGGCTCCCAACACGTTTTAGCCCAACATCCAATTCATACATGTTGAGCAAATGCCGCATGCCCCTCACGGAGCTCCGTGGATTCTTCACCGACCACCCACGGAAACTATTTTGGATGTGCACTTTATAGGCCGAGTTCCTCCTCTCGGTCGGCACAGAACTAAAAAAGTACATTGTGCGGTACTTCCGCACAAACCACCCACTATGGCACACCGTCCAATGCACCCATACCGTTGCCTTCCACCCCATCAACTTCCAACATTCCCCCAATTTTTTGGCCCACCTTTCAGCTTCCTCAACCTCAACATGAGCACACGGTGCGCGGCAGCTAAGTGCGCGCACAAGTGCGGCCATATATATACACCCCTATGGATATTGTGTGCAACGCTGCCCGGCTTGCAGCAAGCTTGCTGCGACTGGCTTTCACTATTTGTTTGTTCCCCTCTGGGGATGCTTGTGCAAAGCGTGTCCGAACATGAACCATCGTCAAGCAAAGAAGTGGAGAACGGTTGTGCCTGTTTGTTTGCGTGAGTCTGCCCGGGGGGGGGGGGGGGGCAACCCCCCCCCCCCCTTGCGGGGGATGGGAAGCCCCCCCCTAGGTGCACGTGTCTCATGCAAAGCGGTCACATGTCTGGAAAATGAAACAGTCCCCCTTAAAGATCCTGCATGGCCTCGAATCAGAAAGGTATTCGAGAAGTCAATCTGAGAAGGGGTTCTTGATCAGAAAGTTACGCGAGAAGTCAATCTGGGAAGGGTTTCCTGAAATGGGGTTACCGGTAGGGTTCCTGATCAGAAAGGGGTTCCTAAAACGGGGTTCCCAGGCACTTCCTGTTCCGACACCATGTGCCTATGTTTTCTAGATGGACCGCATGGTGGCCTCCTTTGAGGTTGAGGTTGGCAAAATGCTGCGCAAGCCCTATTTTGACCTTGGGCCAGACCAGCAACGTGAGCGGCTGGCACTGGCGCAGCACATGGTGCGGGCAATCCTCCAAGATCCGGAGGTGTCTTTTCGGCGCGATGCCACCGGTGTGGTTTCGCTGGTGGGTGGCAGTATGTACAATGCAGGTTAGGTGATGGCAGCGGCTGCAGACGTCAACAGATATGCCATCGATGTGTTGCTCGCGCAATGCAACTGTCCATGCGACAGACATTGCGGTTGCCTTGTAGGTGCACTCGTGATGAGTTGTATGAGGCAAGGCGTGCGCTAACGTACAATGCCGTGGCCGTGAGTGTGCGGGGACACGGGGGCAAGAAACGTGCGGCGGCTGCGGTGTCTTTGGCGGATCTTGTAGGTGAGCAAGTGCACCTTGCACAAGAACAAGGGGTGTTCACCCCCCCAAGGGGCACGACCAAGATCCCCGTGTTGGTATGCGCGGACGCCACGCCGTTGTGGCGGGCTGCTGCCACCCGCTGCGATGTGTTTGTTGGGGTTTGGCCTGGTGGCCTAGCGAGTGCGGGGAACCCAGACAATTGGGTAACGTGGTGGGTCATGGACGTAAGTGTCGACCGTGGTCGTCTATGTGCAATGGATGCCGAGGCAGGGCTTAACGCCCAAATTGAACATTTGCAGTCAAACTGCAATGTGCCCTTGGAGGACGGCACGGTTTTGGGGTATGAGGTGGGCATGACGGGCGACGGCAAGGGCATAAAGGTCGCCAACTACTCCCCGGACGGAAAGTGTTGGTCGTGTGACGACCATGACAGCTTGGAACCGGTAGAGGGGGTCAATGAACAAGTGAGGTGGGGGGCCTTCCTCCGGGCCATCCTGCCCCCCCGGCGTGTTGGGGACTATGCCCATGCAACCGCCCGTCTTTGCAATGCAACCCAAAAGAGGCTGCAACAAGATGTCTCCTCTTGGGTGCAAGAAGGAGACGGTCGGGGAGTGATTGGCTGCCTAAAGGATGTGTGGGGCGACTTGATGCAAGCCTCACAAAACATCCCTCAAGCGGACTGTGTGGCCTTGCGTCCGACAAAGAAGGACACCTTTGACCTAACAACAAAGGGTAGTTGACCTACTCAAAGAATACTACCCCAATTGTGGGGCCCCAAATGGGGCAATAAAGGTGTACACCGTAGTGCACACCATGTTGCTTGCCCTAACCCACCTTCACACGTTGTGGAGGAAAAAGGCCTACCCTTCGGCTCGATAAGGTCGTGGAAGCCCTTGAAACTCGACCATGCAACACTTGGGATCCTGTATTCAATGACTTTCCGGGGGTTCACCGCGGTCCGGACTCGGGCAATAGAAGGATGTTTGCCCTATGACTTCATGTTGACGTACAAGGATCGGGTGTTGGATACCATGAATGTGAGGCCCTCATGTCATTCACAAACCTCGTTCTCGGCTTGCCCAACAACACATGGAGTGGGGACCACAAGGCGTACCAAGCGGCCGCAATAGGTGCCAAGGGGCGTGAAATGCAATCCTACCATCGCGACATGATGAAGGTTCCCGATGGGAAGAGGGTGGTGTCCGTCTTTGCGGCCTTGGACGAGGACTTGTATTCCGTTGATGGGACCAACACCGTCTTCTTGCCACATAGCCGTGAGGGTTTGCCCCGTCCATGGGACCCTATTCCCATCCCACTGCGACGTGGTGACTTGTTCGTCTTGTACAGCGACTTAGTCCATGCGGGGGGGGGGGGGGTGTACACCTCTTTCCAAGCCGGCGTCATGGTGGAGACGAGTGTTGTTCTTGGGCATTGCCACTATTCCCGTCACTTACTTGTATACGGTCGGAGTTCACGTTCCGTTTTGGGGTTTGGAGGAAAGCCGCGACGTTGATGGGCCAGAGCGCTGTACTATCTCGGGTTGTCGGAGGAAAGCCACGAAGGATTGCTTCAGTTGTGGGATGCCGAGGCTCTGTGCCACTCACGAGGGGGAGCTGTGCCCGGCGTGCTCGCAGGTTAGTGTTGGTAGTAAGGCGAGTGCGGCGGCTAGTGCTCCTCGGGCACTGGGATTTCCAGTCGGGGTCACTTGCTTGCTTCCCGTCCTGACCTCCACACTGCACCTTGCCTTGCACCCCCTGCCAGCACCCCCTCCCAACCTGTTCTGTGACTGATAGGGTCCCCTATGGGGGGACCCATAGCAAAGAGTGCACCCCCTAGCAACATCATGCCTGCCAGAAGGAAAGCGTGGAAGGGAATGGGGCAAGAGGGTGGTAACATTAGAAGGGGGTGCATACGACAGAAATTCACTACACAAGCATTTTTTCCCAAAGAAAAGCTGCACACAAGGATTTTTTTGTTGCAATACACCCCCCCCCCCGTAGTGGGTGGGAAAAGGACCCCCAGCAAGAAATTTTTTTCCGCCCCCCCCCCAGAGGTGACTCCGGACCTCAAAATTCAGAAAAAGAGAGAGTGGGATTTTTGGAGTTGGTGCAACAAAAGATTCCGGAAAACTCATCATTTGTCTGCAATTCAATGAAAAAAAATTGACCATTTCTGATTTCAAAAAGGTCGTAAACGTTGGTTGATGGTCTTGGGCCGGCCCGAAAAATTGTCGGGGGTGTGTGGCTCTGCTAACCCTGTGGTGTGGTGCTGTCCCCTAGCCTCTCCAGCCTGTGCAGCTCATTGTGGTGAGGGGTTGAGCTGGTGTGTGGGACGGTACCCGCACGACGTAGGCCTGTGCAGAACCGAGCCCTCCGGGATACGGGGGGTGCTTTTTTCTTTTGGCCCTCTCTCCCTGCCTTGGGCGGGTCCTTGGATGCCCCAGGCCCACCGCCACAGGCTTGGCTTTGGCGAACTGTGCCGTAACCGGTCGCGGGAGCGCTCGCTGCCCCACACGGCACTGCTTGCGCTGCACCCCCACACCACAGTGCATCGCACTACGCCACTAACGCCAAACCGTCCATACCTGTGCGAGGGCCGGTGGCGCTCGCGGACGCTGAAACCGTGGCCATGTCCGATCCCGACGAGGTGGACGTCAGCGTGGCTGAAGCTGTGCAGCTGACGGTGACATGATCAGTGCCCGTGCTTGACTCCGTCCGCGAGGCTACGGGGCTGGTCGTGGCAGTGTCGGAGCCCGTACCGGTGCACGTGCCCGTCTCGGTGGCAGTTGCCGTCACGGTGCCTGTTGGGGTCCCCGACGGGATCAGGCCCGGGGTCAGCGTCCGGGTGGGCAGCGCGGTGACGGTGGCGGTGCTGGTGGTGGACACCGTCGGGGTCGCGGTTGGGGTGGCCGTGACGGAGCAGTTCCACTCGGAGTACAGGGGCTCGCAGTCGCAGGACCACGGCTCCGCGCGGCACTCCCCGTGGCCGCTACAGGTGCCGTCGCGCGTGCAGCAGTGCCAGTACGCCCCCTCGCCCTCCCAGCACTCCTCCCGGCAGAACCCGCACGGGCACATCTCCATGTCCACCTCGCAGCTGGCGCCCTTCCAGCCCCCGGCGCACACGCACAGTGCCTGCCCGTTTGCCAGCATTTGGCAGCTGCCCCCGTTGTGGCAGTTGAGGGGGCATGGGGGATTGTACTGGCAGATGGACTGCCCCCCGACGTAGCCGGTGCACACCCAACCGGGCTCGATCTCGCACTGGGCGCTGCAGCCGTCGCCGATGTGGGTGTTGCCGTCGTCGCAGGCCTCGTACGGGTGCTGGACGCCATTGCCGCAAGAGGGCCCGCTGGCACCATTCGAGTACGTAAGGGTCATCTTGAAGCCATCCCTGCGGGGTGTGGGGTGGTATTGGCAGGGCAAAGAGGTAGGGGGCTGTAGGGCAAACTGGGGCTTGGTTGCCCCACTTCCTCACCCGCGTCCAAAAAAAAATCCTCAGGTAAAAACAAAGGCTGAAGAGGCCGGAAACTCGACGTCAATTGAGCTAGACAAATAAAGTGTGACAGCGGAGCGGAGCGCATCCGCTGCGCCAACGCCAACTGTGTCGCCTCCCGGCACGTTCCCTGACTGGAAGGGGGAAAAAGTCGTTTTGAAAAGTCGTTTTGCCCCGTGACAGGGGTGCGCAAACTGCAGGGGGTTGACCACCAACAAACGTCAATCAACCGCCAAACACTGCCGATGCGCCATCAACCACAGGAAGTCAACCGCCCGCCAACAAAACGAGTAAATACTCTCGTTGACCAAAAGAAAACAGTTGTGCCCTCAGTGCAACCCCTGTGCGTATGGAGAAAAAGGAAATTGCTTTGCCGCGTTGGCTGAGAAGGGGTCCAGGATATGTGCCGACCGAGATGCGGTGGTGGGTTTCGCCACCTTTGGCTGGGAAGAAGCCACAACCAGCCCACCCTTGCAGGAACTGCTGTGGGACTTGCTGGTCGATCAAAGCCAGACGTTGAAATCACCCAGGGTAAGAAGGGGGAGCTTCCCCCCCGTGGCTGGGGTGGCATCATACATCAGTACTGCACATCTGCCCAGAACGCCTGAGCAGCAAAAGAACACTTCTTTCTCCTCCCAGCGCAGCCCACAGCATTCAGGTCATAGAAGGGGTGTGACGCTGGCATTCTACCTCTGCGACATCCTCTTCATGCCTTCAGTACGTCACACTACGACGCGAATGCGATACAACCACAGATCAAAAAATGCGGAAAAAATGTGACAGGTGATTGCCAGTGATTGCCAGTGCACGGTTAGCCAACTCCAAGGTGGCCAAGGTGCCTGGGAAAGCTACAGCTGCGTGATGTAGTGGGGATCATCCCATGTCCGCATTTTAACAGACGATTCTCTCTGTTGCTTTAGGCATGCATAGCGGTGGAGAGTTGTGTTGGGAAGCATGTTCAGGCATGTTCAGGCATGTTCAGGCATGTTTTAAATAGAAATTTCTCCATATCCTGCGGTCGGGGGCCTCGATACCCCCCTCCCCCGTTGCAGATCTCGGAGCCCCTGCACATGAAGACCACCAAAACTCAAACAAAATGGCCCAAAAGTCATTTTCAGCATACAATTTGATGTTTCCCATGAGGATTTTGCTGTTGGACCCTGGGAGCAGGGGATTGGAGGTTGAACCCTGGGGCATGGGGTCCTCCACAAACCAAATTTCATTCAACAGCATCACTGCCACCACCGAAACCCCAATGTGCTGTGTGCTCCAGCACCCTTTTTAACACATTAAGGCGTGAGGTTGCCAGGGATTTGCACGGCGTATGAAACGTGGTGATGCTGCAGGCTTCTTTTGTGGTGGTATTGGTACAGGGTAGTAGCTCCAGTCCGGGGCGCGTACATCCATCCACATTGCTGGCGTGCTCCAAGCACAGGGGGGGATTGCACCCCTTAGATTCCCAGGCAGAGGATTGTGAGGGGCTTTTGCAGCCGCCTGAGGAGTCCAGAATGTTTGCAAGCCACCAGCTGCAGAACATTGCTTTTATCTGGAACCAAAAGCACTGTGTTCACCATCGCATCCCCACCCCTTTCCCGCCCTTCCTCACCCAGTGCCAAACCTCGAGTGTGGGTGTCCACAGGCAAGCAGGAAGTAAAGGAGGTAGGATGTACTGCAAAGGAGGTACATGTGCTCCGGAGTACACCCCAGCCCTGCTAGAGAAAGCATGGGGGTACAGAAGGGCACTCAAGTGCTGCAAATGCTGTACCCACGGGCGCAGGCTTGGCTACAGGGTGGGCAGTTGCTTCAGGCGTTCCAGCATCCTTGCTACGCCAACTGCCGACGGTTGATCAGCACCAAACGTCAGTTGACCTCAACAAAATGCGGCAGTTAACTTTTACCGCCAGCAGCAACCGGCAAACCGCATGGCTGCACTTATTTTAACTTCGGACAAAGAAAAGTCTTGTCCTTTATACGAAACGCTGCCTTGGAGTCGGCTGTGGGCTTGGGACACCTTTGAGCTCAGCAACAGTACACACGAGCCTCATGACATACCTGTGATCCCAGTCGTTGCTCCGGAACTCCAGCCTGAGCGGCAGCTCTAGAGCGTCCTCCACAGGCCCGTCAGTTTTTTGAGGCATGCTGAAGATGTGATACTCGAGTGGTGCGGGGGCGCCCGGGAGGCCCCAGCGCTGGTACACCGTGAGGTTGTCGCCCCCCGTCAGGTCCACGAGGAACTCCTCAAACCGCATGGACACCGTTCTCCCGGCGTCCGCAGCGGTGCCAAACTGGTATTGGCAGTTGGCATAGGCGCTGTACGTGCCCACGTACGTCGTTGCCACCTGCCGAATACAGCAGGAAACACTGTAAAAAAACTGCTGCGCTGTGTCACAGAACCCAATCTTTTGAGAGCGAGCCATGGGGGGCATCTCCGTGCACTTCTTCTGTGTAGCCCCAAAACCCCTGAAGGGGGCGGGGGAGTCCGGAGGGAGGGAGGTGAAAATTTTTTTGTTTTGTTGTACATCTGAAATGCCCATTCGATTGTGGGCGTTTTGACGACAGTAGTCGGGGTGAAAAACCGTTGACCGCTCACCACAAGAGGGGGGGGGGGGGAGCAAGGAAATGCTGGCAGACGTATAAATGAACCTCGCAAAAGACCCAACGAGCCGTAATAGTGTGGTCGGCCCTACGGTGTCGGCGAAAAAGCTGCGGCCCCCTATGGGCCAGGGTCTGGGGGTCGGGAGGGGAGTGTTGGAGTCTGGGTCACCGTTCCAACATTGGGGGGCAGTTTCTGGTGGGTACAAACCGCTTGGACAGAAATGGTTGGCATGTCACCCCTGCCTGAACAGTCACCTGTGCTCCTTCCGGGATTGTCTCTATTCATAATATTTCCGGGGTGCTGTTGACCAGAAACTGAAAAAAAGAACAGGAAACAAAATGTAAAATGAAGAAAACGGAAAAAGAGGAACAGGACCACAGCAATCTGCCGTCCAATAGAGAAGGGGACATAAAATGTGTGTGTGCGCGCGCGTGCGCGTATCTAGCCCTCTGCCACATACCCACACCTACATCTCATCATCCCCAAGGAGCAAGACAGTGACAAAAGAAACAAGCCCACCTGATGCAACTGTATTCTCATCCTTAGATTGACCCCCGGTGGCCGTTCGTCAAATTCAGAAAAGCAACCGATGATTCACCCACTTATGAGAGAAACTAGGACAAACACTAACAACGGCTATTGCTGAAGCAAGAACCGCTGGGGGTCAGTTGCGAGTTGCCGTCAATTATCCATTAATTTGGTGTTGGCAACCCATCCGTTCCTATCGGTTAGACATCGGCTGCAGTCGGTAAACCACCAACTGCCGTCAGTGAAACAACAACAACGGTAGTGCCAAGTGCCCCCAGAAAAAACAACAACAATCCACACCAAACAGCACCACACAATGCCACCACACATTGCATCCAACATAGCACATAGGAAACCAAGGAGGAAAAAGAGTGCTGCGACAACACTGTTCCGTTGGCGTGATGTAGCATGGCGTGGCATGGTGCAGTGTGGTCTGGTATGGGTTGGGTGTTGCAGCAGCAGACCAAAGTGAGCTAACATAAAAGTAGGTGCCGTTAGGTCACGGGACGTGGCTGGTGGTATCAGGAGCTAGGGGCAACAGGCACGGGTGCGGGAGACCACACAGAGGCAAAGTGTCCAGCCCAGGGAAGGCAGAGGCCAGAAGGTCACTGTAGTACTCTGCAGTAGACTTCTATACGGAGCCCAAGCCTGCGGGTCAGCATTGGGAGGCAGGCAGAACACAAGTCCTCCCTGCTGTGCTGTACTCAGCAGCTGCCTTCCAGGGGGGTGGGTCTCAAATGGGACTCTGGCAGGTGGTCACAGGAAAGAGTGGGAAGTGGTAACACAGGGCCAGGGGGTTTCGGATCACCAAGTGCCGCACAGCAGTGGTGTGCTGCATATCCAGCCAGTTTTCTGTTGGGGGGGGGGGGGGTCAGTCAAGCGCACCGTTTCCCGTCTGCGGCTGGCCCTCAAACTGTCGATCGATTACGAATCGCTGCAGGGCAGCCGCCAACCGCTGTCCGCCAAACCCATGAGTGTCCCTCATCACCTCCTGATGCCGAGACACCAGACCCAGACCCTGAGCCACATACGTCCACACTGCTCTCCATTTCAATGACCACCAACTGATCTTGCTCGCAGGGGTACGTCGGCAGGGGGATGAAGTTCCCGGACAGCAGGTCACTCTGGATCCCCAGGCCGGCGCATGCGACTGCGGAGATGTCCGTGCTCTTCGTGATGAGGAACGGCGTTTCGTACAAGGCCCCAACCTGCAACACAATGGCAGATCTGGGACAAGAGGAACCTCCTGCAGGCTTCCTCTGATCCCGGGTGATGGCTTCTGCTGCGACCCATCCACCAGCTATCGGTTGAAACGGCGTTGGGGCAGCGTTGTGGTAGGCAAGAGGAAGTACAGCACTGTACAGAAGACTCATATTTTTTCACTGTTCGACGACACGAGGAATGCAAAAGGCAACACAATCTGAGTTCAACAACCTCCTCAGCAAGCAACAAAGCACCAACACATTTGTCACAACCACGCAAACTCAGCTTCAGACAAGAATTAGAAAGGGGGTGATGGGAGGGGGGGGGGGCTTTAGGGGGGGGAGGGTACCTCCTCCAAAAACAATTTCCGTTCGCCTGGGGGGCACCTCGATGATCACCACGTTGCACTGAACATTTGAGACAGGGCCGAACAAAAATGGAGCAGGGGGCTTCAGTTGCCCCACCAAAAACATTTTCCAGTGCCGTTGGCGCCCTCTTATTGTGGGCTTTTTGGTTTGCCACTTGGGGTCCAAAAAGCATTTTCCAAAAAAGATCTCAGACCATCTGTGATGCCCCAACATGTGGCCTTAGCCCAGTGTAGTCCCTGAGCGGCAAGGGAAGCTAGGGCCCAGCCAAATATGGGATCCATCTTCAAAGAGCCACGTGAGGTGGGAGCGAGGGGTGAAGACCAGAGGGTATATATGGCGAAAAACGGGGTGGGGGAGGGGGATATGTTATTGGCGCCCCTTGAGGAGGCCTCGTTAGACACTGTCATAACAATAGTAGCCCTTGGTCTGAGGAATGGAAGAAGCGCTCCTGATGGCAAATGATGGCAGCATTTCCCTGCACCTTTCCAATACCTATGTAAGGTTCTGAACCAGTTTTACAACTTAATTCGAAAACCCGGTTATCAACAATAATTGGACGTTATGCACAACCAACATGGGGAGCTTCTTGCATGAAGGACACATACGTGTCCCTTACTTCGAGCAGGCACACAATGGGCATGAATTCGGGCAATTGTTGGGACCTTTTAGCTTGAGTCACAGAAATTTCGCGCCATTTTTCTTGACGTGAGTGGTCAAAATCAGAAGTTGTGCTATCAAAAATTTCCTGAAAAACTGCCTGAGAGCCCTCACTTTCCATCATCGGACTGCCCCCTCCCTTCCCCCTAACGAAGTAGGCCACAACGAAGATAGTTCTGAGGACCTTGGTTCATGGCCTCGCATACCCAAATGTACACTTTCTGAATATACCCACCCCTATACCCCCCTGCAGTACACTTAGGGTGCAGGAAGATGTCACTGACCCTTTCCCCCTTTGGGTGGTCATGGAGCAAAGTCCTGCCAAAACACAAAATAGATTAAAATGTGACAAACTGTGGCGTGCAGGGCCCCCTCCTCTGTGCAACAGGCTGTCAGCGCAAAGAAAAGAAGGAAAACAACCAATGTCCGTCATGTGCCTCCCGTGGGTCACACTGGACACCAGTTGTACGATGGTACCCCACCAGCCAGTGCCAATTCAGTCCTCCATTCATTGTCAAATGCTGATTATTTATGATACTCTCAGGTCTATGGGTGGTGGGTGCCTGGAATTTCTTGTGCTCTCCATAGATCCAGCCTCGAGCCAGTCTGTGATATCTGGCCTCTCAATTGATGAATTGATGGAGAGGGCAATGGGCTTGGTGAGGCAGACAAGACAAATTCCTACAACTGATGCGATCAAACATGTAACAATGCTTAAAACAGGCTATTAACTGCATAGCCATTCTGTACAATTGATGTTTGCCCGTTTTTGGGGCTGCAAACCCGCCCCCCCACCCCACCTCCTGTACAAATGTGCCTTGAGGACTTCTGGACTTCAGCGTTCATCATCAGCAACACAGAGGGCAGCGTCAGCAACACGCCACCTCACTACATCAAATTGATTCTCACATCTGGGGTACATTCGGAAAAAACGGCTTTTGAAACACCCTCGACCCACATGCTGAACTAATGATGTGTTCGAGATTTTGGTCCTTTTGGGCGGTATGTCATTGGACTTGAGCCCCGTTTTACTGACAATCACCCGTCACTTGACCGCCAAACGCCGGCGGGCGGAGGTTCACCAACAAACCCCGGGTTCACCCGCAACCGCCAGCGGTTAACCATCAACCACCGGCGGTGGCCAGCAGCCAACCACCAAATCATTTGTGTCCAGACTTGCCGTCACTCAAAGAAAACAAGCAAAATAAATCCCTCATGGAAACCCCCGGCGCCCCCGTCGCGGGCACGAGAGCACATACGTTACAGCTGTACCAATCCCCGCATACGGGAGCCGTACCGTCGGTGGTGTAGCACTTGTACGGGCAGTCCCAGTCGTGCTTGATCTCAATGGGGATGCCCGGAGGCACAGGGCCAGTGGCGCTTCCGAAATACGGGGGGCTGAGCAGCCAGGAATCGCAGGTGGTTCCCGACCAACCGTGGTCACAGATGCATTTGCCGTCCACACACTCGCCGTTGCCTGAGACGCAGCAAAGTAATGGTGCTGATAAAGCAGACTGCACATCTGGATCCCACTTGAGGAGGGGGGAGGGGAGGGGAATGCTGGGCAGGGGCACATTGGAAGGGGGGCCGGGGGGGGGGGGGGGTAGAGCGAGAGGTCAAGAGCAGTGATGAACGTCCTTGGAGAGGGTTGGTAGCAACACTTCGCGCCCCGTCCCGTTAGTTAAACGTACCATTGGGGCGGGCAGCCAGGGAAAGGAACAGGGCCGCAGGCTTAGCCCACGGAAGCGGGTGGGTCGGGGGGGGGGGGGGCTGGCAGCTCAGTTTATGACGCTCGCCCACCCCCACTCCAAACAACCGAAGCCCCCTTGGAGAGGGGGCACCGGCTCTAACTCATCATGGCGTGAGGTTGTGTCTCCCTCATGGCCGTGGGTGTCCCCATGTGTTTGTTATGGTCGCTCTCTTCATCGTCAGTCACTAGGCGCCGCGGTCAGACACAAGATGGGGCTGCCGTCCCCCAGGTGCTGTACTTGCCCCGGATCATCCCACGACTGCCAACGGCACGGCCGCCACTCAAACCTGACCCTTTGACGCGTTCGGGTTTACCACAGTCCCGGAGGACCGACGGGTCGTTCGCCTTGACCCGGGTCCTCAGGTCACCTGACCAGCACTCACCTCCCGTCAGGCCATGAGAGCCTCGGCCGGACCTGGGACCCTGGCGTATATAGCCGTGCGGCCGGGGGTTGGTGAAGCCCACAAGGTGACGCCTGTGTGCCAGACCGGGGGCCAGGCCACACATAGCCAGACCACACAGGATGAAACAAAGAGAATGAATGGTTCAGAGAAGGGAATGGCGGAGAACTCTGTGGGGCTCCGCAAAATAATACAGCGAGCGTTCAACATTAAAGTGCCGTCGCCCCAGATCTATGCTGAATCGCTTGCTGCTGTCGGCCTGCCTTAAGCACCACCAACCGCAGATGCCGCTGCATGTCCGCTGAAGATGGCCATGCGAATGGACCTGATCACTGCTGTGCAGCAAGGGAGCGGGTGACAAAAAATCCGCACATGTCATAAAGTCTGCTGTTTGCTTTGCCAACGAAGGGGCCAGCACGACTCATCCACTGGTTCCTCTTGCCGCTTTCAGGCACAACGAAAGACGTGACAGGATACCGGAATGGATTGTGCTTCCTGCCACGCATTCACCCAAGGATGCATCTTCAATGCTGCGAGCATGCAAATTTCTCACCCACCTTCTGGTCACCGTACCAAATGTTTGCATGGTCTACTAATTTTGTACACCTGAGCACAGCATCGGCACACACCTGAGCATTGGAGCTGACGAGTGCAATTGAAAACGGTGCGGGCATACATCTGTGGCGGACCAAACGAGGTCACAAAGGTCTGCAGATCACTGCTGGGGGTTTGCCACGTGTTGACGTATGCCACCCAAAAGTTTCCAGGGTAGTCCCGGAACGTTGGAAACAGCCAGCCCATATTTCCTGAAGCAGAGGCGCGTGCGTTGCGTGAGGCTGTGGGCAGTGGGGCTGAAGGTGTGGGGCTGTTGGGATGTGGGCCCCGGAGGCCATCGGGCTGTGTTGCATGAAACTGTGCAAAATAACATGCACAACGAGCCATTCTCACGCGCACACACTCACGCCCCCACAGGCACGTGAAGCCATTGACACCTTTCCATCCACGGGGACAAGGAGCTACACACCCACACCCATATGGGCACATCGAGCTGGGGATGGGGCCATGGGGCCATGCGCTTATGTGTGCAGCTGTGGGACTGTGCGGTTGGGGGTTCGTGTGTGAAGCTGAGAGGGTGTGCGGATGTCGGGCTGTAAGGTTGCAGGGCTGTGAGCCTGTGAGGTGCGGCGTGGGCTTTAACCCCATGGAGGCTGAAGGAAAAATGACACCTGAATACGATTGAAGGCCCACCCACACTCGTCCTGTCAGCCCCGTGATCAGTCGGTCGAAATGCCATTCCGTCCACTGCGCCTTGGATATGGCTTGCGCGGGGCCTGTGGCGATGTATTCACCAACAGCCGGCAAGTGATCCCCTCTGTCGAGCCAGAGAATTGGCCTGTAAATTTGATACCCGAGATCTGAGCCACTACCTTGCCCATGCCAATTCAGGTAGGCCTGTAAAACAGGAGAAGCCAAAGGAACCAGGTGCCTTAGAAATTCTTCGAAACTGCTGCTGCTGTTGCTGTTGCTGTTGCTGTTGGTGGTGCTAGTGTTGCTGGTGGTGCTGGTGGTGCTGGTGGTGCTGGTGTTAGTGTCATGGTTATCATCATGTGTGTATATAGCTGTGTGTGGTGTCGTATTCCTTGGTGGTGGTCGTGGTTCTGTGTGGCACTGCGTGGCCGTGCATGGCTCGGAGTGGCGCTGCGTGGCTCAATGTGAGTCTGCACTGGGCACTGGGTCTGCCTAGCTGTGTGCGGTTGTGCAGCTGTGTGTAGGTCCTTGTGCCTCTGTGTGGCTCTTCGAGGCTGGTCTGTGTGGCGCTGTGTGGCTCTGTGTGGCTCTGTGTGGCTGTGTGTGACTGGGTGTAGCTCAGGCGATTGCTTAGTAACCCCCCGGGGGGGCAGCGTGGTTCAGAGGCCTCAGGGGCTAGAGATGACCCCCACTCCCATTCCCCTTGGGGGGGGGGGGTATACTTATGCACCGCTGGCCCACCTTGGCTGTAATTCGGAACCCTCCCCAACACTTCTTGCACAAGAAATGTTACCATATAGCGCTTCTTTTTACTGATATGGCAGTCTCAAATTTCTCAACGAGGGAATGCTCCCGCCAAATCGCCATGGCAACACCCATATTCCCAAGATATTGGCAACAAACAGGGAGCGAAATGAATCTTAGCTGCGAAACGTCATTTCAGCGAGCTCAAGTGCCTTGGCACAGCTCGTGGGTTTGCGAAAGTTGCACCATGTGTGACGGTTGATCATTTAAATGTGCTCCATGGCATTCTTTTGTGACCATGCCACACTTACAACCCACCCACAACCCACACCACCTCCCACCAAAAAACCAAGTGACCTTCCCAAAACCCCAAAGTCTCCCACATGACATCCCACAGTCTCCTTTCGCATGAAATTTATTTAAGGGAACTGGAACGGTATCCATTCCACCTTTGGCCGTGCACACGCCAACTCCTTCACTGAGGTAGCCACATTAGGCCTAAGGTTGATTGTGGCGTATCCTGTTTGTGTGAAGATGGTGATGATGATGGTGATGATTGTGATCCTGCGGGAGATGTGATGGCTTGCACTCGAGCCAGTGTCATGTCATATGATTCAGTGTGCCCAGCACGACAGCCAACACATGACATATACTATTTCAATGACCCGCAGTCCCTAGGCCACGAAAGCCAGCACCCAGGAAAACCCCACCTCCAACCCCCCGGGGTGAGGGGTGGGTCCGTTCCTCCCAGAATCAATGAAAAATGCCTTTGCCACACCCATCCAGGGCCACATGTAGCTGGACACAGTCACAAAGCTACACGCAGCAACAGGCAGACCCACACACAGCCACACACAACCACAGAGAGGGAGGAGGAGCAGGAGGAGGCTATACTTGGCAGAGAGCCACAACGCCTAAGCTGGGCACAGCCACACAGAGCCACACACAGCCACACCAGGCTATTGCTTAGTGTGGCGGACACCTTTCTGCTCCAGGAGGGGTGGGGGTCAGGTGTAAAACTGATTCATGGTTGTAAATTGAAGTATTTATGACAAAATCACTTTGTTTGCGCTGCCGTTGCATCGGGTCGTTTGTTTGCTACTGCGTGCCTGCTGCTGTACGTTCGCTGCTTTTACATGCTTTCTGTTCTTGCTGCGGCTGAATGTGCACAATGAATGCTGAGTCTGTGTGGCTCTTTGAGGATGTGTGAGTACATGTGTGCCTCTGTCTTGCTGGTCTGTGTGGCTCTGTAGCTCTATGCAGCTGTGTGCGGCCCTGTGAGGCTGTGTGTGACCCTATGGTGGTTGTGGCTCTCTACGGCGATGTGCGGTGTGGGAATCCGTCTGGCTTTGTGTAGCTGTCTGTAGCTGTCTGCGGCTCTGCAGCTGTGGGTCTGGCTGTTTGTGGTGTGTGGTGTGCAGTTTTGCCTGGATTTTTGTGGCTCTGCACGGCTGTGTACTGTGTGTGGCTATTCGTGGCTACGCTCTGCAAAATCCGCCGCCCTAAAATTTTTTCTACAATAGTGACGTTAAGGTACAGTGTGTGAAATACTCGCAAGTGTCAACCATAGAGCATCCCTCAGTCGCTTATTGGGGTACTGTGTGAAAGAGTAAAAGGAGCTCGGGAGGAGCTGATATCTGGGTGCAGGCAGGTACTAAATTTCGAATCTGGGCACAAAAACGGAAAAAAAACGGAGGTTTTTGAACTTGTCTGCGACGACAAAAGAAATTTGAGATTGACTGACGGCAGTTAAAGGTCATTGACCACGGTCAGCTTCGCCGTTAGGAGGCCAACTGACGGGGGCTCGGCTGACGATCAGTGAGGACACGTGGGGGCTCGGCTGATGATCAGTGAGGACATGTGGAGAGATGGATTTGTCGGGAAGATTATGCTGGCAAATCTGTGCCATGGGGCTAGGCAGACTGGGACGAATCAAACTTTGAGGTGGAGGGTAGCAGTTTCACATAGACCTTCTACCAGTCGTTGTTACTTGCAGTTCTGTGAAGTAGATTGAACCCAAGCCCTCTCCCAGTGCGATCCCCTGGTCGCCCGACCTCAGCGTACAGCAACAAGGGACACACTGGTTGAAGGGCGGCCCCAATGGAGAGCAAATCATGCGTCTGATGACCGAAATCCAGCAGCCCCATGCCAATATACCCTCTGGGGCAGCCCCACTGTCCCCCTGTCCACGGGTTGGTACAATGTACGGTTTGCCGGGCCGAATTGCTTTTAAGATCGATCATCTCATCAAGTGTCTGCAAATTGAGGTCAGTGGGGTGCAGAAGATATGTTCCGCTGGCATTCCACTAAAACCAACCGGCAGAAAGATTGTTCACTGTCACACCACACAGTGGTTGGTAGTAAAGTACAAGGGGTACCCTGAACCAGAGTGGAGGGAAGCCTCTGAGTTTAGGCACGATTGGCTTCAGTATAACATAGAAATTAATTGCATTAATCAAAATGAGATTGATATTGGGTTGAAAGAGATCCACAGTCCTTGCTATTCGCAATAGCGCATGAAATTTGTACATCATACAGATCGTACACAGTATGACCATGGAGATTCATCATGTCCTGTTTGGTATCATGTATGATTGTTCCATGCTGCATATCACTCAACATTCAGGAGTTCACAGTTTGGAGCATCAGGGTGTCTGGATCACAACTATGGAACGACTGTGTCAAAGAAATGGGAAATCCACGAACAAAACAAACACAAACAATCCAGTTCATCACAGAGGGAGGGAGCGGGGGAGGGAGGGAGGGAGAGGGAGAGGAGGAGAGAGAATCGACGGCCCACGTGGTACTTGGGTATACAGGTCAATACATCATGCAGACATGGTGGCATCCACGTCCAACATCAAGATCTTGTTTTGTGCACCAGCAGGTTAGAAACAATTCTATCGTTCAACATTGCTGGTCATTAGCGGTTGCAGGGAGTGGGAAAGGCCCACTCAGTTTTGCACACAATGCGAAGCGAGCGAGCAAGGGCTCAACAGCTTCAAAAAATCATGAACTTGTCAAGGGACAGCGGGGTTGTGTGTGCTCAGTGCTCCACTTTGACATTGGGTTTCGTCCCTGCTCGTGTTCTTACTACGATTTATGAGCTCATTGTGGGACGCCCTGCCCTACCCTACCCATTTTATCCCTTGGTTGTACTCCCTACAAGTCAGAAACTCTCCCTCTTGGAGAAGAAAGGCTACCCCAATCCTACTTAGTAGCGTTTCTCTGTGAAGAAAAGCCACCCGCCAGCAAGGTTGGGGTGAGCATTTCTTCATCGAGATTGTGAGGCCGTAAAAAGGCATGTAACTATCAACTGTCTTGCCCTTCTTTGGCCTCAATCTTCATTGTTGAAGACATTGTTTACACTGATTTGTTTATAATTTCAGCACGCAAGCAAATGAGCAAGTGCTCATAGCAAATCTGATGATCGTCTCATGATGATTTGCACTGTGTGGTTTCCTTGTATTTACTGAACACTACCATGCAATTTGATTCCTCATTGGCAAATGAAATGGATGCATGCAGGCAGTTTCCCCCAAATGTGCATGCCTCGCTAGCTAAGGGTCATGACAAATACCACAAAGCAGCCGTTGAAGCCCCACCTTGTGAGAAGGGTGAAGCAAGGACGCCACGTTCTCGGGACACGTGGTGGTGCCCTATGCACACCCCATAATGGTTGCTAGTCACGGAAGTGGAAATTCATCACTCACAGTGAGTGTTTGATTGGAATTGTGGTGGGACGGCAAAGAAACAACAATAAGAGGCAAAAATGTGAACACAAGGGGAACATATTTCCCAACCGGACCACAACATACCATGGCGGAGACAAATAGTGTTTCTTGCAAAGACGAGGTTGGGTACCGGCCCCTCAGTGGCTACACACTTGTTAGTCAATTTCCCAACATCACACAGTGGTTTTTTCTTGACCTCCAAGAAAACTAGCCATGCAATATGCTGAGGAAATTGGTCGGACCATTGGCAGATGAGCAAATGGCATCCCCCAACTATTCAAGCAATAGTAGCATTCTAGTCAAGGTGCGTGTGCCTTTGGGAAACGACACAAAAGGTGCACAAAACCATTCAGTCTCTCAGAACTATGGCCATGTCATGTCCCAAGGCCAAGCTGCTAGATGATGAATGTACGTATTCCAAGTCAACATTATGGATCAGTTAGGGGTTGTTATCCTTGGCTATGCGTCCTCATGGGCGTGGGCATTGTGAAGCGGCGTGCCCATTGATGAAACCATATTGGGTTGGAGCTTCGGCAGTATGTTCCATCCAATCCACATTCATCCTATCACTGCATGCGGCTCACGAGACTTTCCATTCAGTGCTACCTATGATCGTTTCTAGCTACATACATTGCCGTTGAAAGGCATTTGTTTGCCGCACTGAAGTGTTGTAATTGGCTTGTTGGGACTACTTTGTGGCTTTTCCTTCCAACAGGGCAGATCTCGACATTCCCCTCGAGGCTTGGTTGGATATGTAGTGTCCATGTGCTTTATGTAGATGAGGAAGGCACCAACAATGACATCTTGCAAATCATAGCCTAAATTTGGCAAATTGTTTTCTCAAAATTACACATGAGGAAAGCACCCACATTGACACATTTCAAATCACACATTACGCTATTACACGCTGAAGTCTCTAGATATAAACCGGATGCACATCCCGCGATTCAGTGCGACCTGGGATTCGAAGTTGCTGACTGTTGACGGTTTCGCATGTTGGCCGATTGCTTGCGAGACATGTTTCAATGGAACAAATTGACAAAAGACAATATCCTACCGTCTCTCTAGTACGATTTACCTTTTCCTTTACGTTTTCCAAGCCCAAAGAAGTCCCTTGGTTCCAACTCCATAACCCGGGATTGAGCCCCGAAATCCGGTTTATATAACCTCCCCATAAATTCTGGGTTACATAAACCGGATTCAGGTTTGAATCCCCGGGTCTATAACCCGGATTTAGTGCTGTTGCAAGGCATTTGTTTGCCACCATCTACTTTGAAGGTCACATTCTTTTCCTTCCACATCAAGGTACAAATCATGGTTTTGTGAAAGGGAAAAGGAAGGTGGGGTACGCATTCACTAATTGCGCACTAAGGGGGGTTTCCACATTACGACATTGGAGTCTCCATTGCACCATCAAAGAAGGTGTGTTTCACCATGGGAAGCTAGAAATGTCCCACAATGCACCCTAGTTCCATTGAAAATATCTTCTTCGTGTTACAAGGAGTATCTTGTCCTTGCCATCTAACGCCCTTTGGTGGATTGTGGTCATTCTCTCAAGCCCGAAACCACTCACCTTTTTGATGCGGACGTCATAGTTCGGGTGTCAACTACTTCACCAAAGCAGCAAGGCACCAATTCGAAGCCTAAACAATACGTGAACCATGAGCCAACCAACAGATGGGTGATAGCCTTGCCCACCCAATGCCTACGACTTTTGAGGTCGCCCGTGAAGCAAAAGCTTGATTCAAGGGACGGAGTCCTGTGAAAAGGGCCCATGCATAGACACTACGTTGTATGGGCGTGGTTGAGGGAGAGAGCTAATTGCTGATGTACTCCAAAACCCTTCCAAGGCACAATGCATGGTATGCTTGCCCTTCGTTGAGAGAGGGACAAAAGCACTTGCAAGGGCAAAACCTTGAGAGTGCCGCCTTGCCAAGTAAAGCGCTCACTCGCTGTATCCTCCGGACCCGTAGGGTGGTATGGATAATACCGCTCATCGTCCGCTATCATGTCCTCCAAATCGAGGCTGGTCGCCTGAGAAGGGACGTTTGGGAAACTCAACCCACGTTGAACGTAGCCACCTTCTCAAGTCGCACCCACTTCCCTCAACCCTCGTCGGTAAGCATCTATAACTCGAGCCTCCCCAAGCACGCAGAGCAACCATTGACCGTTGATCGCAAAAACAACACTTGGCGTTGACCAGGGCTCAACCGATCATTAATCGTCGTCTAGCGAAGAACCCACCGTTAACACCGCCCAAATGAAAGGGCAAGAACAAATATACCGGACTTGGCATGGCGAAGAGCATCATCAAGACCCAAATCCATTGTAGTTGAAGCAATGCCACAATCCTCATCGTTGTGAAGATTTTCACGTTCTCATGTACGGATGACCATCGGGCCAATATTAAAGAATCTACGAATAACGTCACCAGGGTGATCAGGATGGAGCCATTGTTTGTCGCTTGACATGCACATGAAGTGGAGGTCGCAAACAACTGGGAGATGAAAATTCCTCACTCAACAAAGGCAGCACTCTGAAAGTCTGTTGCATTGCCAAATTCCACTGAATTCGTGCACATTCAAAGGCCACTGGAAATTCTCGGGCACCGGTAGCCCCCTTCCGGATTTGCCCCCTTCTCACCCTGCATCAGCCATTATGGGCTGCCCCCCACCAGTAGGGGGCAGCCCTACAAAAGAGAAAGCCCCCTATTAATTGTGTGCTATCCATTGAAACACTTTTTGCTGATGCGCAGTGCACTGGTTGCACAGTGAGAAATCAGGTTGGAACAATTAATTTGCTCCATTTTATCTTAAAGATACAATTCGCTGATCATAGCAAACTCAAAAAAGAAAGAAAGAAAGAAAGAAAGAAATTTCTCGCTTCGTTAGGCTGCAACTCTGTTGACACAAAGTGTCGTGGAAAAAATTCCTGGTGCACAAAATTCCAGTGTAGGGTGATTTGCCGATAAGGGAAAACCCCCGTGTTCGGCCTAGATTACCCCGCCTGTTTGACTGGCGCGCGCCGATGCGCGCCGAAATTTAAAGGCGCCTCTGCAGCACAAGACGGGCTTGGAGTGTGTCTCTTGTCGCCGGCACTGTTTTTTGTCGCCGGCAGTTGGCGGTTTGTCCTGCCTCACAAATCACAGAAGAAATTTATTTGGAATTATTGAAGAAATGGCAGTGATGAACCCCATCCCCTTCAACTCCTGGGCCGATTTATTTTCTGGTGACCAGGGCACGCTGGACCACGCCTGGAAATTATTTATGGACGATCTGGTTCCCTTGGTAGCTATTGCCCCCGAAGGGTTACAAGATAATATCATCCAAGGTGGTGGTAACTGGTCTGGTGCCGGATATGGACAAGGAAATTTGTCCCGGCTTATATTTGACATGTCCAAGGTGGGGGGGGTATTGTCAACACGATTCGACGTGTATCGTGACGTTATTTTGGTTGCACTTGCGTTGCATTGGCGTTTAAATTCCCTACCAAAAGTATTGGACGGGGACGCCAAACAAGCAGCTTTTGCTTTGTGCGATGCGCTTGGTGCCGATGCCCCGGCTCCTACGTTACCATGGGCCGTTGAAGAATTGGAATTATCCGAGAGCTTTCAAAGCATTTGGGATAACATGAAGGTTCAATTGGAATTTGAAGACCGTAAACGGCTTTTGAAGGATATTCCATTTTTTAAAGGACTTCCGCATGATGCGGCATGCAATAATCATAGGCGCGATGGCAATGTTGCCGTCGATAAAGTTCATAAAAGTTGGGAGAATGCCACTCTTAACATTTTGCGTATGTTGGCCGTGATTGACGCCAAACTTGTTGACCCACAAGCAACCCCATCCGACATTGTTTTGGATTCAATTGTTGATAGAACTTTTGCCGCCACTACCGACCTTTTTGTGCGTATTCAAGAATACCGCAAACAAAAATCCATCCCCGACGCTATGTCTTTCAAGAATCCGTTATTTTCCAAAGAGGACTTAGCATTAGCCGCCCACAATCAAAAGGTGAACAAGGCTTCTTCTTATTCTTCAGCCTTTCGCAACATGCCTCAAAACAATCAAGGCCAAGGGCGCTACAACAACAACGCCCGACAAAATTATCGGAGCGGTGGAAAAGGCCGAGGCAAAGGTGGAAAAGGATACCGCCAATCGGGTTACAGTTCCCGAGGCGCCGGCTCCAGTCAAGCCAACACACCAAGCAGCAGTAGCTCATGACTACTCCGGCGTCCCCATCCCCGCCCGACTTCGCCAACGCCGCGCGTGGTGGAAGAGGCACGCCCCCCCGCGCGTTCTCGATATTTTGGACAACGGGCTGCTTTACCAGGTACATTTACCTCATTGTGTGTCTAGGGCGCCACCACTTTGTCCCTATGATAGGGCTTCGCTTGAATATTTCCATGCACGGAAATTGATATATGAATATGAAGAAATTGGTGCCATCCGGCGTTGCGCACGGCGCGATGTGGATTATTTCTTTCCATGGTTCATCGTTCTCAAGGAAGAAACAACAAGTTTGGGAGAAAACATCAAAGCTCGTTTCATATCTAACCTTCGTAGGCCCAATTCTGGAATTCCGGTTTCCCACTTTCGCATCGATCACTGGGGACATGTGTTCCCCACCCTTCGCAAAGGACAATGGGGGGCGAAGGTAGACCTCAAGCATGCATACTTTCACGTCCCTTTGAGTGACAAGTTCGCGCGCTACACCGGGTTTTCCTTTGACGACACCATTTTTAGATTTGAAGCCATGCCCTTCGGCGTCAATGTGGCGCCTCAAGTTTTTACCGATTTTGTGAAAGTATTGCTTAAGCATTGGCGGTCTCAGGGAATCACGGTGTACGGCTATTTAGATGATCTTTTTATTGTTGCATCTTCGCACGATGAGTGCATTGCGCATTGGAACATCGTTCACCAAACTTTGAACGATGCTGGGTTTTTGGTGAATGAGCCAAAGTGTGTGCCACCAACACAACACTTAGAATTTCTAGGAATTAATGTCGATTTCGAGCAAGGCCTCGTTTCCATTCCCGAGAAAAAGAGGAAAGGCTATCGTAAAGAGTTAGGCAAATTGCTCACCAAGTCCTCCATCTCCCTGCGGTCCGCCGCTTCCATTCTAGGCAAGGTGAGATCCTTGCTTGTGTGTTTTCCTGGTTTACGGTTGTTGACCGACGCGCTAGTTGAGTTCGTTCAACTAAGTCGCTTTCACGGTTATGACAAACATTTACCCGTCCCTTCCACCGTGCAGGAACAAGTTAAACTGTGTAAAATACACTTGAGCTCTTGGGAAGGGCGCCCCATGTTGGGAGCGCCCTCCAATAGGCGCTTGGCCGCCGACGCGTCCGACACTCAATTGGGCGCTATTGATTTGCACACGCAGCACACGGCACATCGTTACGTGCCTAAGCACATTCACATCAATTTAAAAGATTTGCACGCTAGTGCTTTGGCTCTTCAATCCTTCGCTCCACCCGGTGACATAGTGCATTTGTTAGTAGACAATTCCACGGCCTTTGCTTATTTGCAGCGTCAAGGCGGACGCCTCCGGCTGCTGAACGACGCCGTCCGCGAGATGTTCGCGTGGTGTTGGGCACGCAACGTGCAAGTCAGACCCGAGTGGGTACCATCAGCGGCCAACCCAGCCGATATAGTATCCCGACGGACTATAGACGTGCGGGAAGTCGTCCTCTCGGACCACGTTTTTCACCGCATCACACGGGCGCTGAGGACGCCTCAATTAGATCTGTTTGCCACGCCGGAGAGCGCCAAGTGCAAGAAGTTTGCTTGCCGGTGGCCAACGTCGCACCCTCACCAAGTGCTGACGGACACGCTTCAAGCGTCTCTCCAAGGGATCCGCTTTGCCTACGCCCACCCTCCTTGGAAGATCATCCACCCCTTCCTCAACCGCTTGTCCCAGTTCCCACTTCTCAGAGTTCTAATAGTAGTGCCGTTTTGGCGGGCTGCCCCGTGGTGGCCCCCACTACTACGGCTCTTCGAGCCGAATTGCCCGATATTTTTCAAAAAACGGTGCCCCGGGATATTCGAGACACCATCGCGCGCGCCATTGCCCGCCCCGCGATGGGATGTGATTTTCGCCTATGTCTCAGGGAACAATTGCTCGCAGCCGACTACACGTCAGCAGCGGCTGACCAATTTTTATCGCAACGTGACAAGTCTTTGAAGCGCTACAATAGCGCATTTGTTCTCTTTTTCAAGTTGGGGTGCGAACTCGGTTTTCCCTTTCCTGGCATCGGGAAGACGCAAGTGGTTTCTGTTTTAAGCATGCTATTTCAGCATTCTATGTCACAGGCTCGCTCCGCTTACGCCGCGGTTGTCATGTTTCCCTCCATGTCTTCCTTACGTTTTGATCCGGCCATCAGGGCCATGAAGCAGCAGTGGAATGCTTCGTCTCCACAGTACGCTGCATTTTGGTGTGGGACCACGGTATTACGGGCGCTCATTTCGCAACCCGTGAATTTTCGTTGTAGAATACAAGTCCGCAATCGCTTGATTATTGTTTGGAGATTGCTCCATCTTTATCGAAGCGTCGATTTGGCGCATTTGCGTCGTCTTTGGGCCAGAGGCCCAAACGGCGAGCTGTACATTGCAGCACAGCGAAAAGGTTGGTTGTCATACCGCTAGGAACGCGTGATGGTGTTGCCTAACCATCCCACTGTTTGCCCTTTGCACCTTATTGTACGGTACATGCATATCACACCCGAGGGAGCCCCGCGAGGGCCCCTGCTCATCGGTTTGGTGAAGCCGCACGGCGCGTTGTCGAGTGATCGCGTCGGCGCGCTAACCAAGCAAATTTTGCACACACACGGTGTAGATGTTACTCACTACAAGCCGCACACCACACGCGGCGCTGGCAAGCTGATTCATAAGCAAATGAATTTGCCCCCCGATATTTCGTGCGAAATCGGGTCGTGGGCGAATTACGAAGCTTATTGCAAGCATTACAACCGGCTTGGGGCCGTGGACACAGCCGCGACAGCGCTCCATGCACATTTGGCGGTGCACACGACTCCAAGCCCGTCTTGTGCTGCAGAGGCGCCTTTGCATACTCCCCCTAGTAAACAAGCCGGGGGAAGAAGCAAAGGCAACAAAGCAGCACAAGACGGGGTTGGACCCACCCTCCCACCCAAAGCAAGGCCTAAGCCTACCAAAGTGCCTATGCTGCGCGGCTGGCGCTCATCGCCACGCCTTGGAGCGGCCACTGTATCGCAGTCTTTGAAGAGGGTGAGGGATAGGGATGAGGGTCCAGAACGCAAGGCGGCGCGCACCACGTCGGGGCGCCGATGCACAGCGTTTGTTCTTGATGAAGAATGATTTATGCGTTGCACTCTACACCAACTGCCTATTACAAAAAACAGTGCCGGCGACAAGAGACACACTCCAACCCCGTCTTGTGCTGCTTTGTTGCCTTTGCTTCTTCCCCCGGCTTGTTTACTAGGGGGAGTATGCGACTGCGCGTCCCCCCAAACCGTTTGGCAAACGGCAAAAACAAACCAGCAACCAGATCCAAACCAGACAACAAATCTTCGCATCTTAAGCACAGAAGTTGTAGTTTACGGCCCCCCCATGGTTTTCAGCTTTGGTACACATACTGTGGACAGTACTGTCCATCAGCATCCATCAGTTGATTAAAATCTGTCGGAGGAAGCTACAGCTCAGGGAAGTTGTGGAGCCCTGCAGTCATCTGGCTGAGACTGTTCAACGTTACGAAGCCTAAAGGCTCGGTTGCATAATGGGTGGAATCTGCACCATATCTGAAAATGTGGGAATTCGGCACTACCAAATGTAAACGTTGCCTGCTGCTCTCAGGCTGCTTAGTTCTGCGAACCATCTCCAAGTTGGGTTGCAATAGTGTCGGTCATCAAACCATCAGTGAGCCTCGGATTTGTCTCCGCCGTTCTCTCCAAGGTAGGTTAGGGCGAAGTAGAAACCCAAACTTGATCGATGTCTTGTTTGCCAAGCCCTCAATCACTCGATAGTGGACCTCTTTTTCGTGGTATTTATGGTTTTCGGAGAAACCCATCCTTGCCACATTTGATATGCCTCAAACACGACGTATTTCTCTTACATGTTCTTGTGAAAGTGAGTCTTTGTGTTTGGCGTTTGTGTGTCTCAATTTGTGCGAAAACCGTCCTTTGTATCCGTGAAAAAACAATGGTGTTGAGTGCTTCGTTCTACTGAGGTAGTTCTATATCCCCCTTTCTCTTGAACAACCATCATGGGGGTATTCCTCTTGGGGATATTCCATCAACGTGTCGCCCCGGACACCCACAACTTGCGTGCTTGCGTGCCTTCGAATCCTGGGTTCATCATGGCAAAAGTAAAAAGTTTGGATCTTATCTTGCTGCTCTCTAGTGTACCAATTCTTCAATTGTTGTGCACAACGGCTAGACATTTGCAGGTAACTTGACGTCGGACGGCAGCCACTCACAAATGCAATTTAGACTGAGGAGGAGCGGTGACAACGCACGCAAGTTTGCAACCACACATGCACAATCACGATATTGCAAAAGATTTTATCACGCCTCCACCGCATCAAGGCCGGAGGAGCTTGAGAAGAATGTCCTTGCTTTTCTTTTGGAGTGCTTTCGCTTGCATCGATTCGCGACCGACAATCACCTTCTAGGAATTAGTGCT
Organism: Eutreptiella sp. 'Long Island Sound 2002'; assembly: GCA_964036045.1. Lineage (NCBI taxonomy): Eukaryota > Euglenozoa > Euglenophyceae > Eutreptiales > Eutreptiaceae > Eutreptiella > Eutreptiella sp. 'Long Island Sound 2002'. Next base: position 180,296,785 of record OZ038378.1, on the reverse strand, counting down.
CCGCCATATCGATGGAGCGTGGACGTGTGTGATTGGTTTGGGCACACGGACGTGAACCACTTGAATGTCACAAACAATTTTTACATTTACGAGTGCTACACCCGTTTCAGTACGCTGCAACATGGTGTATGGCTTCTATTTACGTTTTTCTTTTTTTTTGCTCCTAGTCCTCCTCCACCCGTGTGACAATACCATCCCTCTTCATTCTCCCCCCGAAACATGTTGTCAATGTGTGACAATGAATGAATGAATTGTCGTTTGCATGACCTGATGAAATAGTCATTTTTGTTTGTGTTTTTTGTGAGCACTGATAATTTGGGGCGTCATGAGGGTGAGGGAAGCGATTTCCGTGTTCCATGTTGGCAAGTGAAGGAGTGAACTTGAAAGACACGAACGGTGAGATTGCATGTTGCTGGCACCAACCGGTGTTGTCGCATGGCTGTGCTGTTGTTGATGGTAGAAGAAAAACACATCGTTTGTTGGTCTTCTCTATTTAGCAAGTCTCATCTTCTTGGACGACAACTGCAACCATGCGGTTATGGTGTTGTTGGAAATCTGGGAAAGATTCCGTCGTCAATTTAGGTGTGCCCAAAGAGCACATGCTTCAAAGAGCAGATGCCGCGTGGTTAGACTTAGTGCCTCGATTTTCAATGTCGGAAAAATGTGCTCCACTCACGAGCGCTTTCCCCACTCCCCAGGGTTAGACAACACCTCGAGATTATAGCGGACGGCATAAGAAAAATTCCAGCTGCTTCCATGCAATCGCGAATTTTCCGCATCCTCGGAGACGAGGCCTTTGGATTGGCTCAATCATGTACTGCACGTTGGGGCCCACGTGTGGCCTCATATTGGGACCGGATGTGCCTCGTGAATCGTAAGAATCGTAATTTCTGATCTGGCAAATGTTTTCCGACAAATTTTGTAGAACGGTTGTAGAACGTGGATTCGGGTCATTCGCTCCGTTTGTTCCGCCGTTATGGTGGTTGACGTGTTTCCCTTTAGAGAAGCCGCCGGAGAAAAAAGAGCCATTCGTCATCCAACAAGAGGGCAAGTTTCGAAACCGATGGGATTGCATAATTTTTTGCGTGGTGGTCTTCATCCTCATTACAGTGCCGCTACGGATCGGATTTGACATTAGAGCTTGGAAGCCTTGGCTTGCACCTGACTATTTGGTATGGATTCTCGGGCGCGCGCACAGATGAGCGAGAACATGTTGCTTGTGCGGTGTGAGTATCGACTCGGGGTTGGGGGTCGCCGTATGAGGCGACCCCCAATTAGAATGTATCAGTGTGCCATGGCATGTCCTCTCTCGCATAGACCGATTTGCTGCTCGTCGTCGATATCGTGATTTGCTCCATGACCACATATGAGGTACGGTGACCATCGTGTCGCTCGGTTTTCTTTCTGCTTCGTTTTGACGTAATTGTCGGGCTCATCCCGCTTGATGTCCCGTGTGATGCTGCGTCGGTGTGATGTTGTGGTTGTCGTTAGGGTGGATTGGGGTGGGTTGGGGTGAGGTGTGCCATGTTCGGCTGTGTCGCGTCACATTTGTTGGTGGATGTGGGGGTTAGCCCCGAAAGCGTTTGTGCGCCACCACATGACATTGCGATCGTAGGTCGACGGTGAGATGGTCAAAGACCGCAAGTTAATTTGGCAAAATTACCTCAAGGGGTTGTTCTTCTTCGACTTGGCGTCTGTCCTTCCCCTCGATTTCATTTGGATTTGGCTTCCCAGCTACACCCCTTGGCTGCGCGCCAACCGCCTTATCCGCGTCATCCGCTTTCCGTATTACTTTTCGCAATGGGAGAAGGTTATATTGTGCAACGGGGCTTTGCCATCGGGGTTCTCCTTGGGCTGTGGGCCGGAGTCTTTTTGCAAAGTGGTCGCATGGTCGTGCCCTCTTGGTTCTGCCGTTAGGTTGGTATGTGCACTAGATAGGCGCACATCAAACTCATGGCGAGGAGCCATAAGGGTGCCATTCCAAAAATGCAGTTCCAGCAAATTGCCTCTCGCCAGTGGACAAAATCGTGGAATAATCCCTAATAATGTTTCATTTTGCTACCTGCTTATTGACAATGGCTTTGGTTGTTATCCGAAATCAGGAGCTGGCTTGCCTATTTCTTTTCCTGCCCGGGTCGCTCTTTCCGAGGGCTGGCCCGTAAGACAGCTGCTGACCCCCTTGCTGCAGGTGACGTCCCTCAAGCCCTCTGTTATCCGCATCTTCAAGTCCACATTTGTGATCTTGGGACTGGCGCACGTGATTGGCTGTGGGTTCTTTTTGGTTATCATTATCGAAGGTATGATGGACGAGACAAATGGAAACAAGGATTTCACTGGTACAGACAACATCCTCGATAAGCCCCTGGCCTCGAAGTATATTCGTGCATTTTACTGGTGTGTAGCACACCATGATCCACATCCCAGACCACACCATGCCACTACCCCTAATTCTTGTCCCACCTCCAGGTTTTGAAAGAAGGGTGCAATGAGGGATCGCAACGTGCCACAAGAGAAAGTCCAGAACTCTTTGTGTCATGAATTTATGATAACATATCACACAAAAAAACCCGTGCAGCAAACTGAAAGCTGTGGATCCTTGTGCAATGAATGTCATTATGGAGGTGTGCACTTTCAATGCGAATGCCACGTGGCATACCATATTCTCGTGCTTACCACTAAGGCATGGCCCAGGCTTAATTTTTTTTTGGGCCAGTAAATGCAACTTTTGAAGCTGTGCTGCTGGGCGAAAGGGTCGGGAGAAGCAAAGCGAAGACACGAGAAATGGTAGTGATGCTGTCGGGTCCTTGAACTGCTTGTTGAAGTTATTGTAAAATGAGCCATCGAGGACATTGCTACATCACTCGAAGGGCCAGCCTGTGAAGCTTTCAACTCTTGTGTTAGACAAAAAATTACAGCGCGTCCCAATGGTGGCATCAACAGTTAGAATAAAGGAGCAAGTGGGACCTCCGGTAGTAGCAAAGTAGCAGCAGCAATAGCAGTTGCAGTTGCGGCGCTGGCAGCCACTGCGGTAGGTTAGATGGAGGTGCCTCTGGTCAGACTCGTCGTGTGGAGCATCATTCACTACCATTGGGGTGGAGGTGGTGTGCATATTTTGCGCACACTCATCATTTGGACGTGTCCACCGGTCCATAAGCATGAGATGATGCAAACTGTTTTGAAACAAGGATAAAAATGGTAAATTGTCAACCAATTTGAGGGGGTGGTTCAGAGTGGGCTCCCTATGAAAGGGGGTAGGTGCCCCTAGGCCATTTTTGTGGATGCACGCGGCAACTGGCAGGAAACAAGGGAGGATGCTTTTTATTTTGTTGCTGATTGGTGCCCATCACGGTGAGCATTGGTCCTGGCGAGGTGAAGACTACAGGAAGAGCCCCCCCCCCTCCCCCACTCTTTCTCTTCTAGGTTCTCTCCACATTTTTGTCTGCCAGTCGGACATGCGTTGAACTGAGCCAGGTGTATGTGCCAGGCCGCCTTTGTGCCCTTGTAGATGCGACCCCCCTCCTCACTTTATAATGTCCCATTACAGTCATAGTGGTCATATTGAGTAGTAGTAGTCATACTGAAATAGTTGGAAGGGCAGCAGCTGTATGGTTTACGGCTGAAAGGCCGGATGAAACGTATTTTCAAGAAATGTTGATGGATTGGTAGCCTCTCACCAAAATGCAGACCCCACCCCCGCGCCCTGCTATGCTTTCATGCTCACCATCTCCTGTGATTTGTTGTCCCTGGCCCTGCTGCTGTTCAGGTCATTCGTGACCATGACTGGATACAACAACACCAATCCCCACACACAACTTGAGACAATCTTCTCGATCGTCGTCACAATGGTTGGGATCTCTCTGTTTGCCACGATTATTGGTACCGTCGGCTCCCTTGTAACCAATTTGGACTCGTCGGCGTTGTATTTCAGGTCGCCTGCACACTGCCTGCGCTTTTTCGTGGTCGACACTTTTCGAGGCGCGTCGGAGCTTCTGATACGTATTGACACTTGTTGCAAACATACATTAAGCAAAATCTGAATCTGAAGAATGTAGCCAAGGCCTCTGAACACATCCAAAAATCACATCGAAGATATTTTTAGATCAATGTCATGTAGATTATGGGCCAAAGGATACTTTTGGGTATTTTCTGGTCCAGGGGTGCAGGGGTCATGTGGTCCACACCGTCGGATTCGAGATCATCAAAGTGGGCATCCCCAAGTTTTCCGGGGTGTGCAAGTCACAGGGATTCCGCGGAAATGAAGGAATGACGCCATAACGGGCCATAAAGGACCAATTAGGCCCGCCAATTGGTATCCATGAGCCCGTTAAAGGGCTGTTGCTCTGTGCATCGTACACAGTTGTAGGCCAGATGCCCGTGCTCTGCACTTCTGTTGCATGTATGTGCTTGGCCGTTTCCATGGTGCACTGTCACCGGTGTGGATGTATGAACCAGTGTTGCTCTACAACGTTCCTTCCCGTCTCCATACTGCGCAACCCTTTGATTTTTTCCTCCGCCAGTGGGCCTCCTCCCTGTTGCATGGGCCTCTCAATGGCCCCTTGAAAGTGCTTTTGGCCTTATTCTAGATCCATTATGGAATTTACTTCCATTAGTGTGAGGTAGATATGCGAGAGCAATAGAGTTTGTTGATAGATTAGACTGGTGCCGCTTGATGTAACCTTGTGCTCAGCAGCTGCGGCACGTCGGTGCAGTTCGCAGCAGTTCAACGAGTTCGCACGGTTTGTGCAGTCTCCAGAGTGCATTCACTGCACGTGTTGGGCTGTCTGCATTGTCCACCAGTGCCAGCCCCCACTAACTCCCACAAGCCCCTACGCTGGATAAATCCGCAGTGGCATTGAAAATGGTATGCAAAAGGTCACGAATATACTTGTTTTTTTACTGTCTCTGCACTGCTCCAGTGCATCTGCTATGCATTGCTTGCACCCTGCCTGCACACTGCTAAGGCACTGCCTGCGTGTTTCTTTACGTCGGCAGTACAGAAGCATTGCTTGTGTACAGCTGCTGTGCTGCCTGCTTAAGGCGCCTGCACTTCCTGTGCACCGCCTCTGCATTGTTCCGCTTGTTGTTGCCTCCGGCCCTGCAGTGTGTCCGGCGCTGTAGGCAAAAAATGGATGGGATTAACGATTATATGAAGTACAAGCGCATCCCGCAGGACCTCCAGAATGAGGTGCGGAATTACTACACATATTTGTGGAAGTCTGGTAAAGGGCTGGACAAAAACAAAGTGCTGGATGACCTGCCGCCATATCTAAAGACAAAGATGAGCGTGATTCTGAATTCCGAGATTATCAAAAAGGTCTTTGGCATGAGCGTTGCTGGGCTGTTGATCCGATAAATCAGGCTTTTGGGGCGTTTTATAGGCTTCTTGGGTACTGTTGGCTGCTCATATCAGGGCAGTCTAACAGATTGGACGATTCAGAGGCGGGGTGAGGTTCGCAGTTGGGACATTAAGGGCGATTCGGCAGCTTGGGCATTTTGGGCATTGTTCAGCGGTTGGGGCAGTCCATTGAAATTCGTGGCAAGCTGCAACAGTCTGGGAGTTTTGGCCAGTGCGATCGGTCAACATACACTAGGCCAGGCTTAGATTGATTGGGATCCGCTTCGGAATTCACAGGCCGAAAACGGTGTTTTTTGCTGCCCTACCCCCCCCTCCCCTGTTGGACCACTAATTTCTTCAAGTGGAAGGAGCAGGTGCACTGTCAATCATCTTGCACCGGCTCAAAGGATAGCTGGTGCTTCACAAACAGAAATCCAATTCCCAGTGTCCCACTATCTTGCCTGCCCTACGATTGACCAAGGAAGCACCATGCCACACAAGATTGGCGCCACCATGCACATGGAGGGAGTCCCATGCACCGTGCTCACATGCGACTATTTCTGCTGCTAGAATTTTCTCATTATCCTTTTTCTCAATTGTTGCAATAACGGGTGTAGGCAGTCTGTCTGAAGACCCTCTGCAATGTGTGGCCAAGGCCCACATACTTGGTTCCTAATATTGCTCCTGATAATGAATCATTCCATGTCATGTGCAACAAGGCCTGGGTAGTTTCATACAACTCTGTCTCACCACACTGCCATATAATTTACAAAATTTTCCTTTCCATAGCTGGGCAAAGATGCGCCGAACCCTCGCTCGATACCAAACCGTGCGCATTGTTGCCAATCTGTCTCTTCCCCAAAAGGGGGCCATTGTATGCATTGGATGTGCCAGTGCTAGAAATCGCCGTTGGGGGGCACCAGATCCAAATGTCCCTTGTTGTTCCAAATGAGGAAAAGGATGAAGAAGAAGCTCTAGCAGCCTGGCATGCCCAGGTTGGTGCACAGACGTGTTACTCATTGCGACTCATGTCACAGTTGCCACATTTGTTGTTTTACTGTACATGTAGGGCCCAAACAGTAACCAGGCACGCATGAAAAAAAAATGGAAGGATGACCCCCCCCCCCCTCCCCCTCTTCCAATGCAGGTGGAAACCTGAGTTGGGGTCCTACAAAAATTTTTAGGTTGACAGTTTCAGGTGCAACTTGAGGGTGCATAAGTGCCTGGCGTTAGCATCTCTCAATGCTGAAGCTTTCTGGGGCCACATCTTTGCGAGGCAGTCAAAGTGTGAGGGATCTATAGTGTGCTTTGTGTCATGTTGCCCATTGTTCTCTACAGATGTCGCAGACTCTTGATGAATTTTCTTCTATTGCTGGTGCACTCCCCACGCCTGCCCCGACCCGGGAGCAGGTTGTGTGGGCTGTGCTGGTGTTTCACCATGAAGATCGCATGGTGGGGAAGGCACGTGAGCGAGTGCCATACAACCTGGTTCAGAAGGCTGAAACAAAACTCCGCGTCTCTGAGTCACAACAGCGACTGTGGCAATTAGTCGATGCGGCCCAAGCCACCACCACAAACTGTGCAGTGCAGTGGCGGTTCTTGCCCCATTGGCTGCAGGGTATGGCGCCCATAATCAAGGGGACCTATGGGGTTCAACGATCTCAACGAGAAGCTTCAGCATTGGGGCATGTTTATCACCTCGCATTTCTCGCAGGGCTCCTGTCTGTGGCAAGGGCAGGCCCCTCCAACACCCACGGCCTCTACCTTAGGGGTGGCCGCAACGTTTCCACCTCCCACTACCCCAAGTTCTGCAAACCACTGCCCTATCTGGATTTATTGCTTTGAGTTGGCTGTGCACTGTACATCCTTTGACCACTAGGAATTAACAGCAACCACCCAGAGAGCAACAGGAATCAACAACAACCATCCAAAGAGCACCAGGAATTGAAAGCAACCATCTAGAGACCACCAAGAATTAACAGCAACTATCCAGAGACCACCAATAATCAATAGCAACCATCCAGAAAGCACCAAGAATCAACCGCAACCATCCAGAGAGCACCAGGAATCAAGGGCAACGGGAACGCTTTCCCTGCGGCACTTGCAGTGCGCCCTGCAGCGCGCAGTTTGGGTAACTATACCATAATACAAGTCGAATACATAATATTCCGCCTAATAATACATAATAACATACATAATACATACGCACATTTGTTACATACCGTTTCCCCCCCCACACCACTTTTTTCTCCTATTTGATTGCTACATTCCCCTTTTTGGGCCTCTATCTTTCACAAATGGTGCATTTGATTCTGTACCCAATGCGGTTTGGGCCCACAAGATGGTAGTGGTCGAGGAACCGCATCTGATTGTGTTCCCGGGTTTGACATTGGGGACCCCCAAGAAGGCAGGGGTTATGTAGCCATTCCACCCTCTTTTGGGCCCCCGAGAAGGCAGGGGTAAGGTAGCCAATTCTGATTTTGTCCCCTTATTGGGGACCCCCAAGAAGGCAGGGGTTATGTAGCCATTCCACCCTCTTTTGGGCCCCCTAGAAGGCAGGGGTGAGGTAGCCAATTCTGATTTTGTCCCCCTATTGGGGACCCCCAAGAAGGCAGGGGTTACTTGAGTCTTACAAGCTTCGTTGACCGTCCGGTGCTATTGAGGAAACCGGCACAAAGTTCTCTCCTCCATGTTGGAGGCCCCTTGAGTTGGGGATATGGACTCCCACGCTTTGGTGTGGCCCCTGGAGTTGGGGATATGGACTCCAACACTTTGGCGTGGCCCCTCGCGTTGGGGATATGGACTCCCATGCTTTGGCGTGGCCCCTTGAGTTGGGGATATGGACTCCCACGCTTTGGCCCCAATTTTGAAACGCGAAACGACTCGAAACGCCCACATCATAGGATTGGGCACCCTATGATGTAGGGGATCAGGCAACAAAGTGCGATGGTGGGACTGATGTTGTGCTACGGTGGGGGCATCGGACATACGTTGTGCTGCACATTGTGCATCCTGGAGTGCACGCAATATTTCTTTTTTAAAATTTTGCATTGAAGTGTGTTGTGTCTAAATAAATCCAAAATCGCAAACATAGGTACCCATGGTTGTTTTCAATGTGCGCGCAACACAACGACGTAGTGCCGTGAGACACACTCATACACACTTACACACTTACACACAACCATGGCACAGCGGAGGGCTCACATGTATCCATGAAGTTGCCTGCTTTAGGGGGTATGGGGTCAGGAGTAGCATCGGGGCTCTGCTACTTTTGACTGAGGGGGTAACGCCCCTCCTCCTTAATCACAGTAGAAGGGTGGGATTCCCTACCACGCTTTGCACGTTGAGCCGAGGCCGTAGTCTCCCTCTTTGTAGAGAGCGATGGTGTCACCAGATCAACGTGCCCGAATTTGTTCCGGTGTATATTTCTTGGACAGTGTACACTAAAGCTAATTACCCTTTCCCTGCGGCGCGCGAAGCATTCCCAACCATCCAAAGACCACCAGGAATGAACAGCAACCATCCAGAGACCACCAGGAATCAATAGCAACCATCCAGAAAGCACCAAGAATCAACCGCAACCATCCAGAGGCCACTAGGAATTAACAGCAACCATCCACAGCCCACCAGCAATATAGGCCAAAAATTTTTTCTGGTGTCGAAACCTTTCAAGCAGCAGTTGTCAAGGAGGAGGGTCGTCCCCCACCCCCCCCCCTCCTCCGCTCCAATGCTTCCCTGAGCACAACACCAGTTCATCAGTTTGCGACACCCCTGTGCACCTTTCATGTTTAACTTTTTGTGGGACCTTTCTGTAGCTACGAGCTTTGGGCGGCATCAAGGCAAACCCTCTGCACCGTGCACACCAGGCAGGAACTCTCACACGTGACTCCACACATATGCTACGCAACACCTGGGTGGTCACAAAATCACACACACCAGGAATGTACACCACACACCACACGGACACGCATGCATGCACACAAATACACACGTGCACACAACACACATGACACACACTTGACCAGGTGCCGCTGTTCCAGCAATGCAAAGATGACACGGATTTCATCAACGAGATTGTGAAATGCCTGAAGCCCCGTGTCTGTCTCCCAAATTCATTCATTGTGCGCAAGGGCGAGGTCGGCAACGAAATGTATGACCCCACCACCCATGTCCGTCTCCTTGTACTGAGCATGCTTAATGAGGGGTTGAGGGGTCAGGGGTTCTGTCATGCTGTTATTGCTGCTTCCTGGTCCGCTATGCCGTTGCAGTGCAACCGAAGGCCGTGGTGCAGTGTGTGACACCATCCACTCCCTAGAAGCCTGTTTTATCTTTTTGTTGGAGCTGTCTGAGGTTGTGGCTTGGCCTTTTGCCCCCTCATTTTCTTGAAGTTCAAGGGCTAGGGGTGTGGTGTGGTGTTGACCCGGAAACCTGGAGACTATGTGATTGGATTGACGAGGCTCCAGTGACGTAGGCCCCTCCCCATGTTGTTGGGCTATGTTGGTGTGCCTTCTTAGGCACCTCACCGTCTGGTGGGCCAACACATACACTTGTCCAAATGCACTCATGGCCCCTTGATGTTGTACCTTGGGAGGCACTGCAAGGAGGGTTCACCGCACATTGCGTCATCATGTTCCCTCACATGCTGTGCAAGTGATGGTATCCCCTTGTCCTTGTGCTTGCATTCTTAAGGTTCATAGAGGACCTGGTGTTTCAAGTATATGGGTGTGGGGTTAGGGTTCACCGTCTGGGGGTGGAGCCCCCCATGCCATGCAAATATTGATTTTGCCTTCGAACCAAATGGGTCCAAGTTGCATAGTCAATGAGCGTCGTTGGTTGATAGTCCTTATGAGCATGGCATATTGACGATGTGCAACACATTCCTGCACTCCGCCCAAAAAAATTCCCAGCCGGGTGCTCCGCCAAAATTAATTCCCGGGCGAACTCTCCGCCAAAATAAATTGCTGGGTGGGCACTCCGCCAGAAATCATTCCTGGGTGGGACCTACCGACCTACCTACCTCCCTACCTCCCTACACCCCTACCTCCCTACCTTCTTACATATGCACCAGTTGACAATCTATGAACTCGTTGCAGTATGAGAGTGGAGCTGCATGTGTAATTGATCCATGAGGAGTTACTTGGGTGGCCAGGACCCTCATTGAGGTAGCTTGGGCCTCCCCGGATACCCTTTGACTCTGGTCCTACACAGTTGTTCGGGAAAATGCTTTTGTGCCCCCAGCCCCGTGGGCCCCCAACGTGGATTTGGTGAGTGGTGGGGGTTTGGCATCAGTCCTGAATTTTCGGATGACCATGGATACTTTCGGTCTCCCCCCATTTTCCATCTGGATACCGGATACTTATTTTGTGAAGGGAACTAATGGGAAGATCTGCGGGAAATGGGATTGGGGAACATGGGTGTCTCGTTGCATTTTTCTCCCACGTTTCTCCCATTACCCCCCCCATTTCCCCCATTTTCCCCCATTCCTCCCCATCTCGCCCAATCCCCCCCCATCTTTCCCCATTTCCCCATCTTTCCATCTTTCCCATTTTTCCAAGGCGTACTCAGTGACTTGGGGACTTCAGATTCGGCTACCTAGGAGCGTTACTGGTGTCCACTCGCGGCTCGCTCCACGGGTGTTTGCTGCAAATGTCTGGGCTCATTTGAAAACTGACATGTTTTCTGTTTGCCTCTGTGGCTTGCCCGAAAGGCCTGTTGTAGTTTTGCTTCCTCGTGTCCCGGGCTGTGTACAGAGTGGACCCCACCAGTGCCCAAGTAACACCATCAGAAATGCCATTCTTCACCAAGACCATTCCCCTTTGGAGCCTTTTTGTGGTGCTGCAGGTTCTTTATCAGCCGCGGGGAATTGAATGTCGTGTCAGAGGATGACAAGGTGGTGTTCACGTTGAAGGACGGCGGATTTTTTGGAGAGATTGCATTGCTGTACGACACCAAAAGAACGGTTTGGCTCCCCTGTCACTGGCATTGTGGCAAGCAGCCCATATCAGAGGGCTGGTGCAGTAGAGTTCCATTGCAGTAGCTGGGGTCTGTAGGGGCACGGGTGCCCGGCAGCGAACAGGCCCCACCAGCACACAAGAATGTGCAGCAGCAAAGAGACTGCAGCATTACAAGACCATTTTCACGCATTTTGCGCTGTGCACCGCACTGAGTCACGCACATGCACACGAGTACACAACACATACAATCTGCACATGGAGCATGCTCAACATTTACGACTTTATGGGACTTTTACTTTCCACTTGCTTTTGACACATTTTGGGTCCCAGAATGCGCCGTTTTCAAGGTCTTTTTCATGGGCCAAAAAGTAATGTTCATGGTTCAAGAACATTTTTTTTGTCATGCTAAGTTGGATAAATTCATTTTGGACCATTCTTTGACTTTGTGTGACCGTTGGTACCTACCGTAGCACGCGCACCGTGTGCCATTCCCCAACACCAATGCCCCATTGAAGTCTATTTTCAGGCCTTTGCAGGGACATGTATATATCCACGTTTGGGTTCTCATGGTCGAAAAACGCTTTTTTTGGTGCTCAAAGGTTCCTGAACCTTTTCTAAATAACTCAGTTTGCACCCTTTTTGGATCCATGTTTGATCTATTTTCAATGCCAAGATGGGGATTTTTTTCAAGGCATTGGGGGATTCAGGCCTTTTCTTAGTGGACCGCAGACCCTACATTTAAGAGAGGGGGGGGGGGGGTTGCCTTTTTCAAAATGGTGGGTGCCTCATTCTGATGAGATCCCCCCCCCCCCCCCCCCAAGGGGATGGGGCTAGGCCAATAGTGGGTTGGCTGGCTTTTGGTCCATCCATGTTTCACTTTTTTTCATGTTTGTTTCAATGTGTCTCGTTTTACCACCATAAGGGTAGCTCAGTGGTTCGTGATGTGGATTCTGAGGCATAAACGTCGAGGGTCATGGGTTCAATTCTAGCCTAGGGTGCGTTTTTTTTTTCAGCACAGGGCACAAGGCTGTTGGGCTCATTCATGGCATGGTCGTTTCTGATTTTGATGATGCCATGTGGTGCACTTGTGGGTGGGTGGGTGTGTCTTGGGGTTCACCCCCCTCCCCGCGCGGGGATAGGCCAAATTTTGTGCCTCCAGTCCAAAAGTGGGTGCCTGCCCTTTTCATTTCACACCGTTTCTAAGAAAAGGCTTGGAGGGGACTTAAAGGACAGAGACAGAGTGGTAGCCTAAGAAGTGACCAGTGCCTAGTGACAGCCTAAAAATGCCATTTTTATCATCCTCGATCGTCCCCAACAATTATTTTTTTTGCAGAGAATCTTTTTTGACCCATTTTTGACCCCCCAGTCCCCCCCCCCCCCCCCATGCCCAATCTCACTAGATGATCACTCGATCCCCTCAATATCCTCAAGCATGTTTGACTGCGACTCAGTACGAATTGTCCGTGTTCGCTGTGAACGATAGTGATGAAGCTGTGAAACACACACTGCATAACACTACATAACACCGAGAACAGGTATGAGAACACACAGGGGGAGGCACATACATGTCACCTTTGTCTGGTGTGCATAGTGACAGTCAGAACAACAGTATTCATACTGTGAATACTGCATGCATTCACATTCACAACTCTATGATGGCATGATCCAGGACCGAAGCCACTTGGCTTATGGCCCAGTTGGAAACCAAAAGGCATCATGTGATGCTGTCAACATTGTATCACAGCAGGATTCAATCATCGACAGTCATGAATGGGACTCTAAGAATTCTCCCTCACAGGATATTGTGTTCTTGGAAGCCATTCTCGCAAATTTCGAACCCACTTTGAAAATGGCACATTTTGGGACTGAAAAAGTAGGCTGAAAACAGGAAGAAAATGACTTCTTCAAACCTGCTCAAGGGCCATCAAGAGCACCAAAAAAGATATTCCTGGGCCATGACAACCTGCTTGTAATGCCACCACAATAAACCCATGATGCCCTGAATGGCGTCCACAGTGCGCACGATATGTGCCAAGCATCGCACAATACATGAGGTACCCCTTCAGAACCAATACCCGATGAACAAACTGGTCATGCAAAGGACATAGCACTGGACATAGGTTGCACGACAAGGTAACCTACCAGCCTTCATGGCCCCTGCCCCCAGCTTTGGTGTCACTTCTGCCTTCTTGGCTACTTGGCTATCCCCAGCTCCTACCTGGCTGCCAATGTTCTATCGTGTTGTGCTGTGGCATGTTGCAACAAGAGGACCTTGCAGCACGGACAGTCCCCCAGCCCACTTGAGTCCCAGCTCCAGCGCTGTGCGAATCATGGGGCATCCCAACCTCAAGATTTAAAAGCAGAAAACAGAACCCTGGTGTTGCAGACTGTCGACTCAGATCTTGAATGAGATGGGCTGGTTACCCACCACGTGCGGCTGACCCACTAATGGATGTCAATTGACCCGCAGACCCTGCTGGTTGACTGTCAAACTGTCCAACTGGTTAGTTCGTTGCATGCCTCTGGCTTGACCTTGGGCTATATTTGGCTAGGGCTATGGCTCCTCGGATTTGGGCTGAGGTAGGTATGGCAAGAACTGGGATTGGATATGCGCTGGGGATGCTGGGGCTGGAGCTGGGGATTGGGCTTGGGCTCGGGCTTCTGCGCAGCTTGATAACTTGGAAGGCGAAAGTTGCCATGTTCCCGTGTATGTGGGTGTTTTGTGCATGGAGTTGCGTAGCCTGCCCAGCGCACTGCACGTCCTTCCCCTGCCAGGCCTCTATCGTCGCACGCACATATTGTGACATGTTCGTTCTAACGAAGGAGGATTTCAAGAAGGTCTGCTCTGGCAAGTGTCCCCTCGCACTACTCCTACCCCTCGTACTGCTTGCACTACCATGCCCTGTCAAGAAAGAGTGCTTAGGGCAACCCCCCTCCCGAGGCGGCGAGGGAGTTGGCGGTGCATTTTACCATCTGCCCCCACACTGCAGATGCTGTTGCATGGTGGCTGGCACGCCCAGGCGGTGGGAGGCAGGATTACTTCCTGCTGGACTACTTCCCGCCGCTGGCGCCCAGTGTGGCCCCACTGCGGCCTTTGCCTGCTGCGGCGCCAAGTGCAGCGCGTGCGTCAAGTAGCCGCGCAAGGGCACCTCCCAGTTCCAGGCCATGCACCAGCGGGGGCGGTGCAACACAGCGCTCTGCCGCCTGCACCAAGCGCCGCTGTGCAGGGGATACCCGCCGAGGGCTGCGGAGTTCTACTACTGCAGGGGGCACGAATGCCACTGCATGCAGGCACAACAGGCGCAGGGCATGTCGGGTTTTCACTTCCGGGGGGGGGGGGTCAATAGAGCCCCCCAAAACTGGGGTGGGGGTTCGGGAAAAGGGCTCAATTGACAGGCACCATTAATCAGTCATTATGAAGTCTGGCGCCAAAGGCACCGAAAACTTTTTTGAGCATTAAAATTGGTTGATTTTTTTTTCACCAAATATATGGCAAATGATGACTTTTCTTGAACTCCCTCGATGTGCTGATTCCAAAAATCGTATTTTCTTTTTTTCCCGATTTCTGGGTCTGGGTCACCTCCGAGGCCCGGGGGTCAGTCTCGGTAGGATTTTGGGGGTCCTGTGAATTGAGCCCTTTTTGGGGGGGGGGGCGGAGGGCTCTATCGACCCCCCCCCCCCGGGAAATGAAAACCCGGCCTCCCCAGTCGGCGGCACAGGGGATGCGCGCATGGTTGTGCCCACGGAGCACGGCATCATCGGACGCGGTGCTGAGTCAGTAGGGCGTGGGCTCCGGGACACAGGCACCGACAGCGGGCTTGGCCCCGCGGTGAGGTCGGTGCCCAGGGCGTCTTGCAAGTCTGGCCATGATCGCTGGAACTGGGGGACGCAGGCAGCCCACCAGCGAGGCGCCCGTGCGCGCGGAGACCGCCAGCCCTGGGGAGGCGTGAGAGCCCGCTGTCGTGCACGCTGAGCCTGCCAGCGTGACCGTGCACACGCAGGGGAGTGCACGAGCAGGTGCACTTCCCTGGGAGGGCGGACCATTTCCCCCCACCCCCTGCGATCCACCCCCCCCCCCCCAGCCGGGGAGAGCGCGATCAGGGCAGAGAGCCTAAGTGGCTTAGGGGTGCTGCACAGGGATGGGAGTCTGAGGGTACCCCTCCCCCTGCCACGGGAGGTTTTCAGGTGGATCAGAGAGGCTAGCCGGCAATGGATGAGGGACAATAGGAGAGGCACCAATGGAGTCATCTCCACCACCCCTCCCCCTGTGTGCTGTAGTCTCCTCCATTTCCCGCTAGCGCATGAGTCAGCGGAACTGCTCCATCCCCTGCCCCCTTCTATAGGGACAGCGGGGCAGGGGGAGTGAACTTGGCGGCGGGTGCTGGCGACTCACCAGGAGTGGGACGCATCCCCCTCCCCCTTGGCTGCCCCTCCAAGGGGATTCGGGGCATGGGAATAAGGACGATTTGTGGCGTGCGTGGATGCCGCTTCAGGGGATGGGAGTGGTAAGCAACCCCCTGCCTTGTCTGGGCAGGGTAACACAGGTGTGGAGCCTGGGCAAACCCCCGCGCCGTTGGCGGCCCCCATGGGGGGCAGGACAAAGTCCAAGACCGGTGGGGGGGGGGGGGGCGAAACGCAAGCCAATCAGATGCTGTGCGACCTCATCGGGCAGTGACATGCAAGGGGTGAAAAGGACACAGAGGTGCCCGCCACTATTGTTCCTGGGCATGTCGGGTTATCACTTCCAAGGGGGGGGGGGGGATAGAGCCCCAAAAAACTGGGGGGGGGGGTGGGAAAAGGGCTCAATTGACAAACACCATTGTCACTCATGAAAACGTTAACATCCCCGTTTTTCACGAGTTTCTTTCCCGAAACTTTTCTCCCCTTTGCACCCACCCTTGCTCACGTGCCTCTCTGCCCATGCGCTATAGCGTGGATGGGAGGCATCCACGCTTGAGCACGTGCCTCTTTGCCCTTGCGCTGGAGCGTGGATTGGAAGCACCCACCCTTGCTCACGTGCTTCTCTGCCCATGCGCTAGAGCGTGGATGGGAGGCATCCACCCTTGCTCACGTGCCTCTCTGCCCATGCGCTAGAGCGTGGATGGGAGGCATCCACCCTTGCTCACGTGCCTCTCTGCCCATGCGCTACAGCGTGGATGGGAGTGACCCACCCTTGCTCACGTGCCTCTTTGCCCATGCGATGGAGCGTGGATGGGAGGCACCCAGCCTTGCTTACGTACCGCTCTGCCCATGCGCTGGAGCGTTGATGGGAGGCATCCACCCTTGCTCACGTGCCTCTCTGCCCATGCGCTATAGCGTGGATGGGAGGCCCCCACCCTTGCTCATATGCCTCTCTGCCCATGTGCTATAGCGTCGATGGGAGGCACCCACCCTTGCTCATGTGCCTCTTTGCCCATGCGCTGGAGCGTGGATGGGAGGCACCCACCCTTGCTCATATGCCTCTCTGCCCATGTGCTAGAGCATGGATGGGAGGCACCCACCGTTGCTCACGTGCCTCTCTGCCCATGCATTAGAGCGTGGATGGGAGGCACACACCCTTGCTCATATGCCTCTCTGCCCATGCACTGGAGCGTGGATGGGAGGCACCCACCCTTGCTCATGTGCCTCTTTGCCCATGCGCTAGAGCGTGGATGGGAGGCACCCACCCTTGCTCACGTGCCTCTCTGCCCATGCGCTGGAGCGTGGCTGGGAGGCACCCAACCTTGCTCACGTGCCTCTTTGCCCATGCGATGGAGCGTGGATGGGAGGCACCCAGCCTTGCTTACGTACCGCTCTGCCCATGCGCTGGAGCGTTGATGGGAGGCACCCACCCTTGCCCACGTGCCTCTCTGCCAATGCGCTGGAGCGTGGATGGGAGGCACCCACGCTTCCTCATGTGCCTCTGTGCCCATGCGCTGGAGCGTGGATGGGAGGCACGCACCCTTGCTCACGTGCCTCTCTGCCCATGCGGTGCAGCGTGGATGGGAGGCACCCACCCTTGCTCACGTGCCTGTCTGCCCATGCGCTACAGCGTGGATGGGAGTGACCCACCCTTGCTCACGTGCCTCTTTGCCCATGCGATGGAGCGTGGATGGGAGGCACCCAGCCTTGCTTACGTACCGCTCTGCCCATGCGCTGGAGCGTTGATGGGAGGCACCCACCCTTGCCCACGTGCCTCTCTGCCAATGCGCCGGAGCGCGGATGGGAGACACCCACGCTTCCTCATGTGCCTTTGTGCCCATGCGCTGGAGCGTGGATGGGAGTCACCCACCCTTGCTCACGTGCCTCTTTGCCCATGCGCTGCTGCGTGGATTGGAGGCACCCACCCTTGCTCATCTGCCTGTCTGCCCATGCGCTAGAGCGTGGATGGGAGTGACCCACCCTTGCTCACATGCCTCTCTGCCCATGCGTTGCGCACTGGATGGGAGTTACCCACCGTCGTTCACGTGCCTCTCTGCCCATGCGATGGAGCGTGGATGGGAGGCACCCACCCTTGCTCACGTGCCTCTATGCCCATGCGCTGGAGAGTAGATGGGAGGCACACACCCTTGCTCACGTGCCTCTCTGCCCATGCGCTGGAGCGTGGATGGGAGGCACACACTGTTGCTCACGTGCCTCTTAGCCCATGCGCTACAGCGTGGATGGGAGGCACCCAACCTTGCTCACGTGCCTTTTTCCCCACGCGCCTCAGCGTGGGAGGGAGGCGTCCACCCTTGCTCACGTGCCCCTCTGCCAATGCGCCGGAGCGTGGATGGGAGGCACCCACCCTTCCTCATGTGTCTCTCTGCCCACACGTTGGAGCGTGGATGGGAGGCACGCACCCTTGCTCACGTGCCTCTTTGCCCATGCGCTAGAGCGTGGATGGGAGGCACCCACCCTTGCTCACGTGCTTCTATGCCCATGCGCTAGAGCGTAGATTGAAGGCACACACCTTTGCTCACGTGCCTCTCTGCCCGTGCGATGGAGTGTGGATGGGAGTGACCCACCCTTGCTCACGTGTCTCTTTACCCATGCGTTGTAGCCTGGATGGGAGGCACCTATCCATGCTCACGTGCCTCTCTGCCCATGCGGTATAGCGTGGATGGGAGTCACCCACCCTTGCTCACGTGCCTGTGCCCATGGGCTATGGCGTGGATGGGAGTGATGCACCCTTGCTCACGTGCCTCTCTGCCCATGCGCTGTTGCGTGGATTGGAGGCACCCACCCTTGCTCACCTGCCTGTCTGCCCATGCGCTAGAGCGTGGATGGGAGTGACCCACCGTTGCTCACATGCCTCTCTGCCCATGCGTTGCGCACTGGATGGGAGTCACCCACCGTCGTTCACGTGCCTCTCTGCCCATGCGATGGAGCGTGGATGGGAGGCACCCACCCTTGCTCAGGTGCCTCTATGCCCATGCGCTGGAGCGTAGATGGGAGGCACACACCCTTGCTCACGTGCCTCTCTGCCCATGCGCTGGAGCGTGGATGGGAGGCACACACTGTTGCTCACGTGCCTCTTAGCCCATGCGCTACAGCGTGGATGGGAGGCACCCAACCTTGCTCACGTGCCTTTTTCCCCACGCGCCTGAGCATGGGAGGGAGGCGTCCACCCTTGCTCACGTGCCCCTCTGCCAATGCGCCGGAGTGTGGATGGGAGGCACCCACCCTTCCTGATGTGTCTCTCTGCCCACACGTTGGAGCGTGGATGGGAGGCACGCACCCTTGCTCACGTGCCTCTTTGCCCATGCGATGGAGCGTGGATGGGAGGCACCCACCCTTGCTCACGTGCTTCTATGCCCATGCGCTAGAGCGTAGATTGAAGGCACACACCTTTGCTCACGTGCCTCTCTGCCCATGCGATGGAGTGTGGATGGGAGTGACCCACCCTTGCTCACGTGCCTCTTTACCCATGCGTTGTAGCCTGGATGGGAGGCACCTATCCATGCTCACGTGCCTCTCTGCCCATGCGGTATAGCGTGGATGGGAGGCACCCACCCTTGCTCGCGTGCCTGACTGCCAATGCGCCGGAGCGTGGATTGGAGGCACCCACCCTTCCTCATGTGCCTTTGTGCCCATGCGCTGGAGCGTGAATGGCAGGCACGCACCCTTGCTCACGTGCCTCTGTGCCCATGCGCTGGAGCGTAGATCGGAGGCACCCACCCTTGCTCACGTGCCTCTTTGCCCATGCGCTAAGGGTGGATGGGAGGCACCCACCCTTGCTCATGTGCTTCTTTGCCCATGCGCTATAGAGTGGAATGGAGGCACCTAGCCTTGCTCACGTGCCTCTCTGCCCATGCGCCGGAGCGTGGATGGGAGTCACGTGCCTCATTGCCCGTGCGTTGTAGCCTGGATGGGAGGCACCCACCGTTGCTCACGTGCCTCTCTGCCCACGCGGTGGAGTGTGGATGGGAGGCACCCACCCTTGCTCACGTGCTTCTTTGCCCATGCGCTATAGCGTGGATGGGAGTCACCCACCCTTGCTCACGTGCCTCTTTGCCCATGCGCCGGAGCGTTGATGGGAGTCACCCACCCTTGCTCCCGTGCTTCATTGCCCGTGCGTTGTAGCCTGGATGGGAGGCACCCACCCTTGCTCATGTGCTTCTCTGCCCATGCTCTATAGCGTGGATGGGAGGCACCCACCGTTGCTCACGTGCCTTTTCTGCCCATGCGCTATAGCGTGGATGGGAGGCCCCCACCCTTGCTCACGTGCCTTTCTGCCCATGCGCTGGAGCGTGGATGGGAGGCACCCACCCTTGCTCACGTGCCTCTTTGCCCGTGCGCTATAGCGTGGATGGGAGGCACCCACGCATGCTCACGTGCCTCTCTGCCCATGCCCCGGAGCGTGGATGGGAGGCACCCACCCTTGCTCACGTGCCTCTCTGCCCATGCCCCGGAGCCTGGATGGGAGTCACCCACCCTTGCTCACGTGCCTCTTTGCCCATGCACTAGAGCGTGGATGGGAGGCACCCAACCTTGCTCACGTGCCTCTCTGCCCATGCGCCGGAGTGTGGATGGGAGTCACCCACCCTTGCTCCCGTGCCTCATTGCCCGTGCGTTGTAGCCTGGATGGGAGGCACCCACCCTTGCTCATGTGCTTCTCTGCCCATGCGCTATAGCGTGGATGGGAGGCACCCACCCTTGCTCACGTGCCTTTCTGCCCATGCGCTATAGCGTGGATGGGAGGAACCCACGCTTGCTCACGTGCCTCTCTGCCCATGCACTGGAGCGTGGATGGGAGGCACCCACCCTTGCTCACGTGCCTCTTTGCCGGTGCGCTATAGCGTGGATGGGAGGCACCCACCCTTGCTCACGTGCCTCTCTGCCCATGCGCTGGAGCGTGGATGGGAGGCACCCACCGTTGCTCACGTGCCTCTCTGCCCATGCGCCGGAGTGTGGATGGGAGTCGGCCTCCCTTGCTCCCGTGCCCCTTTGCCCATGCGCTAGAGCGTCGATGGGAGGCACCCACCCTTGCTCACGTGCCTCTCTGTCCATGCGCTGGAGCGTTGATGGGAGGCACCCACCCTTGCTCACATGCCTCCTTGCCCATGCGCTGGAGCGTTGATGGGAGGCACCCACCCTTGCTCACGTGCCTCTTTGCCGGTGCGCTATAGCGTGGATGGGAGGCACCCACCCTTGCTCACGTGCCTCTCTGCCCATGCGCTGGAGCGTGGATGGGAGGCACCCACCGTTGCTCACGTGCCTCTCTGCCCATGCGCCGGAGTGTGGATGGGAGTCGGCCTCCCTTGCTCCCGTGCCCCTTTGCCCATGCGCTAGAGCGTCGATGGGAGGCACCCACCCTTGCTCACATGCCTCCTTGCCCATGCGCTGGAGCGTTGATGGGAGGCACCCACCGTTGCTCACGTGCCTTTCTGCTCTCTGCCAATGCGCCGGAGCGTGGATGGGAGTCACCCACCCTTGCTCACGTGCCTCTCTGCCCATGCGCTATAGCGTGGATGGGAGGCACCCAACCTTGCTCACGTGCCTCTCTGCCCATGCGCTGGAGCGTGGATGGGAGGCACCCACGCTTGCTCACGTGCCTCTTTGCCCATGCGCTGGAGCGTGGATGGGAGGCACCCAACCTTGCTCACGTGCCTCTCTGCCCATGTGCCGGAGTGCGGATGGGAGTCGGCCTCCCTTGCTCACGTGCCTCTTTTCCCGTGCACTATAGCGTGGATGGGAGGCACCCACCCTTGCTCACGTGCCTCTCTGTCCATGCGCCGGAGTGTGGATGGGAGGCACCCACCCTTCCTCACATGCCTCCTTGCCGATGCGTTGTAGCGTGGATGGGAGGCACCCACTCTTGCTCACGTGCCTGTCTGCATATGCGCCGGAGTGTGGATGGGAGGCGCCCACCCTTGCTCACGTGCCCCTGTGCCCATGCGTTGGAGCGTGGATGGGATTCACACAGCCTTGCTTACGTTCCTCGATGGCCATGCGCTAGAGCGTAGATAGGAGGCACGCACCGTTGCTTACGTGCCTCTTTGCTCATGCGCTGGAGTGTGGACGGGAGGCACCCACCCTTGCTCACGTCCCTCTTTGCCCATGCGTTGTAGCGTGGATGGGAGGCACCCACCCTTGCTCACGTGCCTCTTTGCCCATGCGTTAGAGCGTGGATGGGGGGTGGTTTGTTCGAATTTCAACCCCCCCCCTCCAGACCCCCCCAACGCTTTTCACCCGCGTTTTCCCATTTTGAGTTTTTTGGGGGAAGGGTCGGCGCCACAGGCGCCGAAAATTTATTTTCCCTTCGTGAGCGCGTATTTTTTTTTCACTCTTTGTTTCTATACTCAAAATACTCAGAATTTTGTGGAGAATTCAACAATGTTTGAAAAATACAGAAGATTTTTTGACCCCTGACCTGACCTCCGGGTCCGACCTTGGCTGATGGGAGACTGAGCTAATGGGCAAATTTTTTCTGAAATTTTTTTTTACTCCAATTGTGTATGTTCAAAATGATCAGCGCGTCATGGGGCTCATTTTGAGGTATGTATGTTGGGGTACCCAGAGACCCCCCTCTAGAGACCATGGTGGCTGACGGAACGTCCAAACCATCAAGCCAGTACTCTCGAACGGAATTCATCAAAATGTCGGATGATGAAGTCTTTTTGGCGCGGAATAGTTCTTTCGCAGCCGCACTAATGACCCCAGAGGAGCGACAACATGAGGCTTTGGCATGTTGCTTGTTAGGTGTATTGCCATGTCCACCCACAATGCCTTCATCACGTTGCGACTCCGGTGTATTCCTTGCACCCTTGGCGGCCTGTGCCTCGCACGTTGACTCGCCAGTTGAACCCTTGGTGGCTTGTGCCTCGGGCGCGTTCCTTGCACCCTTTGCCGCCTGCGCCTCGCGCATGTTCTTTGATCCGCCACCTGAACCCTTGGTGGCTTGAGCCTCGGGCGTGTTTGATCCGCCGGTCAGACCCTTGGTGGCTTGAGCCTCGGGCGTGTTCCTTGCACCCTTGGCGGCCTGGGCGGTACGCGTACTTAGACTTGCCGATGTTGTTGCTTGAACTCCAGGTTTTTGGCGTTTTTGCAATTGCCTCATGATCGTGCTTGGCAACTCAGCATGGCGTCAACGGATGGTGGGCGCCGGTATATCCGGATGCTCCAACAACAAAGTCAATGTTGGCCTCCAAACATTGTTGCAACTCATGCTCCCAACGGTGAGACATGGAGTGGTAAGAAAGTAACACTGCAAGGCGTACACCTATCGTTCAATGTCCAACCGTTGAGCAAAGAGCGCACAAAAAGAAAACCGCTCCACAGGAAACAAGGGCACAACCGCATTACATGCATCACATTCACATACACTGTATGGACGATGCCCATTTTACCACACTAGTGTTCGGTATGCCCTTCGTGCCAACCACGAAGGTCCGCTCACTCGTCTTTCTCTTTAGTTACCTAAGGGCGTAGCCAATTTATCTTATTTATGACCTGCGCCCTTTAATGCATGCACGTGTGGTATGCGACCCATGCTAATTATTTTCGCAACTTGGACTCTCAACGGTAGGACATGGACGAATGAGGTGGTAACACCGCAAGGCGTACACCTATATTTCCGAGTCCAACCATTGTGAGCACAATGCAAAACAAAGCGGTTCGTGCAGGAGAAACGGGCACATTGACGTGTGACAAGTTCTTAGTTTGGGGCCAGAGGGGCCAAAAAGTCAAAAAAACGGACTCAAATTGGGCTTATTTCACTTGTGTGTGCACCCCAAATGGTCCACGAGCACTTTGGGCAAAACGCGGTTTTGACCCATTTTTGACCCATTTTTGGACCCAAAATGGCCCATTTTCAAGGCATTTTGGCATTTTCCATGGGCCAAATCGTCACCACAGGCTCAAAATGGGCTAAAAACCCTTGTTGGAGCATTGCAGGTGGTCTCGGAACAACTTTGGAAAAAATGATTTTTTCCGCCCCAGCCGTTGGCCCCCACCGTGCGCGGACAGGGCTGCCCTCTTTATCCACCAAGTGACCACCGATACGGGGGCCTAGGTGTCCCGTTGGGTGATTCTGAGGCTTGGAAACCACCAAAAGTGGGGGGGTTGCAGGTGGACTAGGTGCCCTTGGAAGTGGGGTTTGAGCCACGTAGCCCAAGATACAACCCATTCTTGGTTTTGGGGTTGTTTGACACCAATAGCGCCAATCTGGGCCATTTTCAGCCATTTTTGGGCCGTTTCTCGGACATATCGTGGAGTTACGGGGCAAGAAAGGGCTCTTAGTCACGGGGCAATCATGGCGTATGTAGAGTGTAGCAACCATTTCCCTTCGCTTGTCCGCTTTGAGTGGGTTTTGGGGCCGTTTTGGGCCAAAAAAGGCTGTTTTGGGGCGCAAAATGCGCAGTTTTGGGAGGGCACCTCCCGACTTGGTGCCCCCGCCCCGGGGCGCCACCGGTGAGTTTTTGGCTCAAAACTTGGGTTTGGCAAGGCCACCACCCAGGGTATGAGATGGCTAGAGTAGAGTAGAGCCTGAAGTGGTGGAACGGAGTAATGGCCAAAACAGAAAGGAGAAGTGTTGCTTGCTTGCTTGCTTGCTTGTTGCTTGCTTGCCTGTTGCTTGCTTGTTGTTAGCGAGATTCAAGGGGAGAGGGGTGTAGTAATATATACCTCTAATCTACACCCCTCTCCCCAACTCTAGGTGGCTCCACCATACGGCTCTAAGGTACGTGCAAAGGGTACAATTTGGTGCAGACATGTGGTGGTAAGGGGCTAAACTGGGTCAAAACAAGCTCAAAATGGGCTAAACACACTTGTTTGTGCACCCCCAATGGTCCAGGGTCACTTCTGAAAAATTGCATTTTTGACCCATTTTTGACCCATTTTTGGTCCCAAAACGGCCCCTTTTCAAGGCATTTTGGGATTTTCCATGGGCCAAAACGCGTCACCACGGGCTCGAAACGGGCCAAAAACACTTGTTTGAGCATCCCAAATGCTCTACGATCACTTTTGGAAAAGCGTGTTTTTGACCCATTTTTGACCCATTTTTGGTCCCAAAACGGCCCCTTTTCAAGGCATTTTGGGATTTTCCATGGGCCAAAACGCGTCACCACGGGCTCGAAACGGGCCAAAAACACTTGTTTGAGCATCCCAAATGGTCTAGGATCACTTTTGGAAAAGCGTGTTTTTGACCCATTGTTGACGCATTTTTGGTCCCATAATGGCCCCTTTGGAAGGCATTTTGGGATTTTTCATGGGCCAAAGCGCGTCACCACGGGCTCAAAATGGGCTAAAAACACTTGTTTGAGCATCCCAAATGGTCTAGGATCACTTTTGGAAAAGCGTGTTTTCGACCCATTGTTGACCCATTTGTTGTCCCAAAACGGCCCATTTTCAAGGCATTTTGGGATTTTCCATGGGGCAAAACGTGTGACCACAGGCTCAAAATGGGCTAAAAACCCTTGTTTGAGCATCCCAAGTGGTCTAGGAACAATTTTGGAAAAAATAATTTTTTTTGCCCCGGGGACCGTGGTGGACCCACCGTTGGCCCCCAGCGTGCGCAGGCCGCGCTGCCCTCCGGCTCCACCAAGTGACCACTGGTACGGGGGTCTAGGTGGCTCGTTGGGCGATTCTGAGGCTTGGAAACCACCAAAAGTGGGGGGTTGCGGGTGGACTAGGTGCCCTCGGAATTCGGTTTTGAGCCACGTAGCCCAAGATACGGCCTGTTCTTGGTTTTGGGGCGCTGTGACAAATGTTGCGCGCAATCTAGGCCATTTTCAGCCATTTTTGGGTTTTTTCTCGGACATATCATGGAGTTAGAGGGGAGCAAAGGGCACACGTGTCACAAGGAACTCAGGGCGCACGTGGAGTGTACAAACCGTATCCCTTCCTTTGTCCGTTTTGACGAGGTTCCGGGGCCGTTTTGGGCCAAAAAAGGCAGGTTTGGGACACAAAATGCGCAGTTTTGGGAGGGCACCTCCCAACTTGCCGCGCCCGCCCCGGGGCGCCACCGGTGGTTTTTTGGCTGAAAACTTGGATTTGGCAAGGCCACCACCTAGGGAATAGGATGGCTAGAGTAGAGTAGAGCCCGGAGCGATGAGGCGGAGCAATGGCCAAAACGGAAAGGAGAAGTGCTTGTTGCTTGCTTGTTACTTGTTGCTTGTTGCTTGCTTGTTAGCTACATTTAAGGGGAGAGGGGTGTAGTAATATATTGCAATATATATTGCAATAAAGAAAAGGATCACACGGGAGTTGATTGCCCAGGAGCACCCTCGGAAGCGTCACTGGGCAGCAAGAGTTAACCACGAGGAAAACCAGTGGATTTGACCTTGTTTGATCGGACCAGTGGTTCCCCCTGCTCTTGCTGTCACTTGCTCACACAGACGGCTGCTTTTTAGTTAAAGGCCTCTGGTAAAGGGTTAAGGACGCCAACGCTGTGTGCACCAAAAAGTGTCATGGAAACGCAACGAAATCACAGATACAATTGTCAGCTGGAATCTCGGAGATGGTGGCATCAGTGTGAGGCAGTCTTTCGGTCCACAACCCTTCACGTCAACAAAGACGAATGAGCTTTTGCTTTTGCCGGCTATTGCGTTTTCTTTTTCGGGTGTCTGCCTTCTGTTTCCCAGTTTTGCATCACCCATCTCATTGTCTTGTTTGTGGACCGGGGCATTCAGAACCCTTGATTTCTGCAGGTCATGAAGAAATTCCCAGTGCAGTCTAAGGGCATCAAGGAGATTGCAAAGGAGAGGTATGACGTCTGTATGTAATCTGCCCTGAGCCCCCGTGTGACTCAAACTGTGTTGGGTGCCACCGCCCAGCAGTTGCCACAGAGCCACTCCCTAACTGAGGCTTTGATTACCACGCATTTTCAAGTGCTGCATGCAAAGTTGATTGTGAACATAGTGTTGTCTGTAACCGTATCCAAGCACCAATGGTTGAAGCATGCTGCAGCATGCCGCAGCACAGCAATTTTTCTCAGGGACCGTTGGTGCTTGACCGTATCTTCCTTCACAGATTCCAGTCCATTGTGGATGCTGAGAAAAAGAAGGAGGAAGAGAAGAACGCGGACGAACAGGAGAGGGAAGGTGAAAATGAAGCAAGCAATGCAGAGCAGGAGAATGGGGTGCGGAACGAGGAGGAATCCATGGACAAAAAGGACGAGGAATGATTGCCTGGTGGATCTGTGGGCAAGCGTGTGTGGGTGTGGAAGGCAAAAGGAGATCCACTTCTTCTACTTCTACTTCTTGATGTATATTATGGCTGTGTTGCGTAGGTGCGTGGGTTTGTTGGTGACGACTGTTTCCAGAGCTGCGACAATTTCGCCCAGCGTTTCTGGTTAGATCAGCACCGTGCATTGTGGAGATATGGGGCTGTGAGTAGGGCTATGGGCTGTGGCATCGACTGGATACAATGGTGTATTTACCTCCTTTTGTATGTTTGAAGACGTGTGTGTGTGTGTGTGCTCGTGCGTGCGTGAGGTTGATATGCTTTCGTGTGTCCGTGTCCAGTTGCCCCCGCTTGCACAGATGCACTCTCCAGCAGCTTGTCATTCCGCCTTTTTTTTGTTGTAGCATGCAGATCTTGCTGTGTTTTTCGCTTCAGCCAGTGTTTTTGTGACTAATGATTGTGAATTGACAATCCTTCCCTTTGCGCATCGTGGGTATCTGTGCGTGTGTGCGTATTGCGTCCGTGCGTGTTTGCGTGTGTGCGTGCGTGCGTGCGTGCGTGTGTTTTCCTTACACGGTATCATGCTGTGCAGAGATCCCCCCCCATGGTTCCGCTTTGGTGCATCAGTTGGTCGTCGCGTTCGAAGCCTGGCTCGCTGGTTCCGTCGACAGATGTTCAAGGGCATTCACCAACATTCTACAAACTGCAGGAGTATGTGCGCTGCTGTTCAGGCAAGTGCATTGCACTGTGCGCGAACTCCCTGCTTGATATTTTCAGCGCTTCAGCACGCCAGTCTTTGGTTGTCGCAGGTTGCAAGATCGATCCATAATTGGGATCATGTCATCGGATTGTATGCAGCAGCACACACGTGCCAGGCTGCAAGAACGTCAGAAACATGTGCTGGGATTCGTCATCCTTGTGGTGCAAACCCCACCCCACGCCCTTGTGGAGGATGGCAGGGCGGTCTCCATTCTTTGCTATCTTTTGCATTTTATTGAAGACCACCTGCTGAGACCACATGGCACAGCACGATTCTCGATCATGCGTATAAGTTCCCATGTTCAGTTTTGCTGTTAATACAGGGGGCTGACAACCAACAGCAAAGTGCTCAGATTTGACTGTCACTGAAGACAGTGTGCCTTCTGTGTGGGCGTTGAGGATTTTGGGATCCATTATACCTTAAACGGGCAGACGATGCAATTTTAGCAGCATTTTTGCTTATCATGCAAACCAGCTTCGGCCCCTGTTTGTGTACTCTCAGTGACTGTTAATCCCTCCTACCATTTGGCCACTGACCTGTCGTCTGATGTTCAACGACTGTTGATTTCTTTCCCTAAACCAAATGACTCTCAACCCTGCCCGAACTCGGTAACCCTTTGCCGCGCTTTGATCATCGATGGTCCTGCAGGTCTTTGAGAATTGCAGGACGAATCCGTTGGGCACATTTCTCTTTTGCGGGCACAATCTCTTGCACTTACCCAAAGCAGCATCAATGTATTGTAGCAATTTATAGAAATTTATTACGTCTGGATTCAATGACAGTGTTGCTGACACTGCACAGCCAGTATGGCACGTAAGACATACGAAATGGGTTCTGGTGATGATTCCGAAGCATTGCAGTCTCATTTGACGCCCTGTCCACTCAGGCATGGTTCTTTTGTATCTGTTAATCTATGCAATTTTTTTTTCACGGAGAAATACGTCACCTTCTCTTCCTGAAGCAAGGAAAAGTTGAAAGTTGCAAAAGCGGTTGAAAGGGGAGGGGTGGATCAAGCTATCCTCAGACGTTGCCTCCCCTCTGCTACTGAGAGGGAGCCACGGAGGGTGGTGCCGTTGAAAAGGGTTGTAGAGGCCGCTTGTTCGCTGGCCACAGCTGTTGGGCCCGCAGCCCTCGACAGTGGCCGCTGAGCGCATGTTTGAACATATGGAGGATGCTTCCTGTGGCATGCCCCACCGTCATTCCAGCTGATCTGACCAGCCTCTGTACAAAGAGGCGCCAAACTCTCCTCCTGATACCTGCAGCCGTAAGAAATGCCCTGCCCCTGCCACAGAAAACCACATGTCCTTGCTTCGTATCGCAGTTTGGCTCGGGCTTGTGCATGGGGCCAGCCGGTGCACATCCTGACGGCTTTTTTCCCGGCATCCAGAACAAAGCGCAAGACAGGGCTGTTCCAAGGTTCTGCCCAGCCATCTGGGATACCCTGCACTAAGACAGTGTGCGTGCATGTGATTGGTTGTGAAGTGATCAGTTTTTGCATAGGTCAAACCCACATGCTTGTGTGGGTTTCGATCCCCACCCCCATGAGGAGGGAGTGTCTGCCTCTGTGTGCAAACATGCAAACACATGAATCCCTTGACAAAGGGCGCAGCCCATGTAATGCAATGTAAGGCCCCCATGTGGTTGGGATTATCTGTGTCCTATCCGACAGTCAAGGGGGTGGGTGTGGGGGGTGCAGTCTGAAGAAAAATAAGAGCTCCTGAAGGACCCCTGTGGGCTTGTGGCTAAACCATCCACATGGTTTGGCCAGGCTGGGAATGATGGTGGCACTTGGTGTGGTAGGGGGCCCTGAAGGGGAGAAAAAAGAGTTTTCTCGCATACCTTGGTGTAAGATTATCCATGGGTGCAACACTTACCAAGGATGTGCAAAGCAAGGAAGCAACATTCACCAAAATTTTGCTGTCCTACCAACAGTTTCCAATTCCGTCTTAGTTTTTGGGCTGGTGTTGGTGTCCCATTGGCCTGTTTCTTCCCCGCCTTCAGTTTTGTCACACATGGAGAACATTTCATACATGGGTGATTCTCCTGGAAACAAGGAAATTGTCGTTGCACACACATACACAAGAACATTTGAATCATGCCTTTTTGTACTACGGCATCCTTGTGGCCCCTCCCTTCCCTGGCAAACACGGATAGTGAGCTAGCGAGCCACATCCCTGAGCCTAGGATGGGCTGAGTGGCCGTACAATTAGAGACGGAGGATGGCCACAACAGCTAGCCAAGTGCGCCATGGGCACGTTGGGATGCAGGTCATTTTGGTCCTTCAATGGGGGAGTTTTTCACCACGGTTACGGGCTAGACCAAGGGATCCCGGATCTTCCATGGGCACTGTCGCTACCTCACATGACTGGTGATCCCGAGACTTGTTTGACCTTATGGCCCATGCCATGTGTTCATCCATGGTTGTATTTTGTGGAGATTGCCTCAAAGCTAGATGTGATGCTGGGGGCTGGATGTTGGGGGAGGGGGGCATTTAAACGTGTCAAACCGGAAGTACCAACTGGCAAATCCACTCCACTCTTGATGATGTCTCTCCTCGTTAACTACAAGAGAAGGGTGGTATTCCCTACCATGCTTTGCACTTTCGGCCAGTATCTTGTTGTTAGAGAGTGGAAGTGCTAGCACATCAACATGCACAAATTTCCATTTGCACCAGCCCATGGGGGGCGTACTGCATGCTGTGTGCGCGCTGTGCACAAAGTTTGTATTGGACTGTACTCAAGAAGCATAGTAGTGCCTAGTACCAGTAACAATGAGCAACAATGAGCCTTGTTCCGCATCTATATGAGTTGCTTGCATACTTTGCCCTCATTTCTAGTGTATTGGTGTGTGTTGTTTTGCATCTTTTCCCATAGGTTCGTGGCATCTATCAAGAATTTGGATTTGGATTGCCCCCTTTCCGGTCGGGGATATGGACTGGCCCCTTTGGCAATATAACTCTTGCCATCCAAGGTCCCGTGGCAACATGTAACAAAGCTTTTTTCAATGTGGGTGGAAATGGGGATGCTATAAACATACACTGAAAAGCCCCACATATGTGTGTTCAACATGATGAGCGCAACGACGGGATCACTTTGCCCCCCCCCCCCCCCACGGGGCCCAAAAAGTTTAGGGGGAGTTGGGGTTAGGATTTGAGTCTGAATGCCCCCCCGGTCTTGCCTTTCCTAGTTCTCATGTTGCCCTAGAGGAGTAGAAGTAGCATTGCAGTGGCAGTAGCAGGTGACACACACAATGATGCATGCAACTAGCCTTCCTATGTCATACAGGTACTGCAGAATATGGAAGCATCATGCGTCGTCTCACATTGGCATGAACGCGATAATAACATAAGTAGGCCCCTTTCTCATACCCCTTGAACACAAGGCCGGCTGGGACGGAGCAAAAAAGCATGACTGAGAACATTTGGTTAGCGGAACACCAGATTCGGCACCACAACGATGGTCACACCGCACGGTGACAAGGGCCCAGTGATGTGGCAAAAGAAGGGTGCGACAATGACTGGGCACGGTGGTCACGGCCCAAACTAGGGACAGAGGGGGAGCACTTGACGTGGTGTGTGCAGAGATTTAGCCGTCTGGCCCGCCCAAGC
This sequence comes from Eutreptiella sp. 'Long Island Sound 2002', assembly GCA_964036045.1. Lineage (NCBI taxonomy): Eukaryota > Euglenozoa > Euglenophyceae > Eutreptiales > Eutreptiaceae > Eutreptiella > Eutreptiella sp. 'Long Island Sound 2002'. Next base: position 180,265,544 of record OZ038378.1, on the reverse strand, counting down.
AGCCGTAGTCTAGCTAGTAGCCAGGCAGGACAAGCTGTAGTTTGCTCTACTAGTCGGGCAACCCTCGCCAACCATGCAATGTGGAGAATTGAGAGATCATCTTGTCCACCAAACCACATCTTACACGGGAATAGATGTTGGTTGGTTACACAGCGAACAGAACCTGAAAGAGGGTCAGAAGCTTCCTTTTCAAGATTCGACAATCTAGCAGGGAGACCGGGGTACTTGGACCCCAAACTGGGGTGGTGATTGCTCCCAAGGGACCGGATAGGGCAAGATATTTGTTGCCCATCTAAACGCTGTCGTGCTGTGGCCAAACTGTTGCCAATGGTCATGCCAATTGGCACACACATCACATGAACAGGCCCAGTTCACATCGTGCACAAGCAGCAGAGTAGTTGATTATATTCTGTTGATTGTGGGAAGGAGGGGTGTTGACACAAGTCTTGTGGCCGATGGGTTTGCTCTCCATAGGTGCCATTTTAAGGGGACTCTCCGCAAAAGTAGCGTGCGGCATGCGCATGGTGCAAGTCCTCCCCCAGAGGCAAGGAACTATGAACATAAGCAGATGCCCAGCTGAGCTGTCAGAAAGATGTTTGTTTGGGACACCATACCAATGCACCAAGCAGTAGTGCAGGGTCCGATTCTGCCTGGCCTGAGCAACTGCAGTCTGAAATGTTCTGCCCCCAGGTGTTTTTGTCACGGACAACGGCTTGTGTTCTCTCTATTCTTAATAGAAGACATCAAACTGTCGCTCGTTGGCCTGTGAGTTGGTCCCCAGCCAGCGTTGGGTGATCCACAACTACTCAGCCCCCGTCACTAACCTTCAAGCACACTAATTTGGTTGATGTTCAGTGCTCGTGCCCAACTCTTGAGCTGGTCACTGGACCACCCAACGTCTTGGAGTAAGGACAAACACACTGCCTTTTTTCTTTAGTCTTGTTCTGCAGACAAGGGATGATGCCCACGAGCGCATAAGTTTTGGTGCCCTTCTTGCCTTTGCAACTTCATCGTCAGCCACAGCCGTCCACCACCGAAGCCCCAGCTGGTGTCCGTTCACGATGCAACCTAGGTGGTTTGCTGTGGTGTTCCTTCTGCTCTGTGGTGCTGCTTGCACCTTTGCCTTCGATGCCAACTGGAAAATCTCGTCCGAGCGTGCCGGCCAATTGGATGCCATTGTGCAGCACAACAAGGATCGGCGTAGCGCCGCACGTGTCCTGAGTGCGCTGATCTACACGTGTGTGGCAGCCACCATGCCAGTGCTGTCCCTCATGCTTGGGGTGCTGCTGGCGTGGCTGTGGAGGCCCTTCCACAAGTGCTGGAGAATGAAATCTGCACCCCCCGCCGCGACACTAATTCGTGGACACACGATCATCTGGACGTTCATCATCGTCTTCCTGTCCTTCACCATCTCCATAATTGCTGGCCTCATGGGGTGGATGATCATAAACTTGCTGATGGTGGTCGCCATAATTGGCATCTCCATTACGACGTGCCTTGCACGCCCACAGGACCCCGTGATGGCTGCTGGTCGGGTTGCAGTCTCGTCCAAGTCGAATTCGGGCACCCAGCCAGACCTGGAACACGAGTCCGCCGAGACCAAGGAAGCCGATGACGCGAACTGGTCGCAGCATCCGCTGGGCGTTGGCCGCAGCCAGAAACGCACGCTGCTGCTGTGCGTGCTGATGTTTGTCCTGCTCTGCATCATTTGCCTGGTGATCTGGAATGTTTGGAAGGTAGACGAGTACCAGCTGTGGGACCTGAACAACGGCAATACCACGGAGGAGTTCATCCCGCAGCTTACGGCCAAGACGCTGCAGATGCTATATGCTTGGGACAACTTTGCGACCAACATCCGCCTGCAGGTGTGATTGGGGCTCGGGCTGTTCCATGCTGGCCGGGGTTGACTACACACAAGCACAACAACAGGAACTACAGCTGCAGCTGCACAAGACATCCGCAATCATGTCATCCCTGCACTTTAAATACACAGATCAGTCAGGAATCGGAGCCTCAAAGGAGATGAGAATCTGGGGCTGAGGCTGTGAGGGAAGCAGCAAGGTTATAGCCCAGCAAAGGATGAAGGCATGAGTCTAGAATGATAAGTGTCATCGCAGGGTGAGAGGCGTTGCTGTGTAGTGGTTCGTGGACATGGACATTTGTTGGGGGAGGGAACTTTTTTTTTTTGGCTGTTTTGCTTTACAGTCCCCATCCTCAGTGCCTCGACCGTCACTGCAGACACTTGGTAACAGCTAAAACAGTTTGGCATGTAACACAAGCCACGTTTTGCAGCTCGTTTCTGGGTGAAGGGACCCCCTACATACGGCAGCAAGCAGCAGCAAGCAGCAAGTTGTGCGAAATGGTCGAGAATCTGCAGTCGTCCCCTGTGTTCCGGATCTTGCTGAAGTTTGGTGGATGACGCCTGGAGCATGAAGTTGAATCACGTAAGTTTTCAGCAGGAATTGCAACGCTGGCAGCTGGTCACTGGTCACAAGTTCAGACCGCGGGTTCCAAAATTTCTCAAAAATCCTTTGAAAGGCCATTTTTTGCGTCTTGAGTATGTCACACGTCCATGCTAGGTCACATGCTTTCAAACCAACCCAAATGAAAAAGCCAACACAGTCCTTCACTAAATACCACCCAGTGCTGGGAAGCTTGTACATCATTATGTTGGTGGACCAAAAGGGCTAATGGTTTCCCCCATGGCCCACCCTCACTGATGAGAGGGCATATTTCTGCCGGCAGTTTGACCCGTTTTGGTTCTACAGTGGCCCATTTTCAATGATTAATGACCTGGTGGTGTGGCAGAATGTGTCCGTGTCAACACGTGCTGAAAAGGGGCTAGACACACTTGTTTTTGCTTCCCAAGTGGTGTGTACAGGATGTATACAATATGTGACGTTCACCTAGTTGGCCAAATGAGTGCCAGCTGCAAGCTGGATGTGCTTGGTTGCGCATATATACCAGTATTCCCGCTGTTGGTAAATTTCGGTTGGCTGAGGACTGATGCTCGCTCTGAACCCAGCTTGACGGGGCAGGAGCCTTAAAACCTCATGATTTAGCTTTTTTTCTTTGCCCCTTTTGGTCACTCCTAATCTTCAAATGTGCACTTCAACACAAGTTGTCACCACAGAAGTGCTTTGATGGGTTTTTTTTTGCATTTTGACCCTACCTCGACAGATGGATGCAGGGATGGATGAACCAAGAGAGAGAATGGTGGATAGGCAGAGCGAGTGAGCCAGTGTGGGAGAGTGAGGGAGACGGACAAACAGACAGTGGGTGGGCAGGCAGGTAGGCAGCACAGGCAGACAGAAACCAGGCAGGAAAGCAGACAGACAGACAGACAGATGGATGGATGGACAAGACAGCACAAACAGCACAGACAGACAGCTGGACGAAGTGCCCATGCAAATGTTACCATTTGGCATGTGCACTCAGATTTACACAATGCTGCTGACAAGCAATTGCGGGTCGTCATTTACAAACGAGCTTGCAGCTGCAGACAAACACGGCAAGATATTCCTTCCCTGGATTGATCAGTATAAAATCAACATGGATTTGTATACTCCTCGGGACTACACGCAGTACAAGTCCGTCAACGATTGGTTCATTCGGCGAATCAACACCACGTTTCGGGCCGTGACTGCAGTTGTCTACAACATGGTACCGTTGCCCTGCGCCTCTGTCTGACATCCCACAGGGGGTAAGGTCCAGTGGGGGAAAATCTCTGTTGGTCCAAAAAGGCAGCACATGGGAAACATCTGCTGACAGCAGATGGAGGGTCTGGTCGTTAACATAGAGGACGGGGTTAGGGGGAGAGGGGAGGGCAAGGAGGGATGGGGAGTGTTTGTGGGAGGGCAGGGAAGGGGGTGATGCAGGGGGTTGTGAGCATATGGGCGGAGAAGATGCCTGAAAGGTCCGAACATTGTCACGCCGCATGTTGGCCACGGAGCCTTGGGTGATTGCTTGTGCTCTGGGACGTTCATAGGGGATAGAAGAACTGGCCGGTTTGGTGAGTTGTGACTACCTGGGTGGACGGGTCTTTTTGTCGCCAGAACACGCCAACAGGTGAGCCCATCTTCCCCCATCCGGTTGCAGTGACTATGTTTTCATGCGCTTGGCCGTTTCCATGGTGCGCTTCACCAGTGTGGATGTGTGAGCCAGTCTTGCTCTACAACCTTCCTGTCTCCATACTGCACAAGGGGGAGGGGGGGGCGAATTTTTTTTTTGTTTTTTTCCCTTCCGCCAGTAGGCCTCCCTGTTGGAGCCCATGGCCCCCCCTTGAAAGTGCTTTTAGCCTTAATCTAGGTCCATTGTGGAATTTACTTCTTTTAGTGTGAGGTAGATATGCGAGGGCAATAGGATTTGTCGATAGATTAGACGCCGGATAAATCAGCAGTGACAACGGCATTCAAAAAGGTTCTTGTAGAGAACAAGTCACGGGGCGAGCTTCCGGTGCCAGTTGACTAGATGACAGGATGAGCCTTCTCAGTGTTGTCACTTTAGTGCGTTTTGCTAGTTTTCTTGTAGACATGCAGACTCGGTGATGGAGGAGGTTTGGATCCCATGGACAGCACTATGCAGTCACGGAGGTGCTTGGGGGCACTCCGTAGTTGCCGAGACGCTTGAGGATACAGCAAGTCTCAGGTGCAGCATGGATAGAGGTCCAAGAAGCGGGAGCACTTCACTGCCCCACGGCACATGCGTCACTGATGGTTTCTTTGGCACAAGGGGTACTAGAGTGTTCCGAGGCAAATGGGTCGCTGGTGTATCCCTTGGCACATGGGTCGCTGGTGCTATCTGAAATACTCGGCCCCAAGCACCTCGGTGACTGTAGTTTTCCATGTTCCATGGTGCAAGCGACTGCTCGCACACCAAGACATGCACCCAGACCTGACATTTTGACATTTACTTAAATACAATAGATAACACATGCATGTCTGCGCAGCCACTGCCCCTGCTTACTCCCAGGAGATTGTCTCGCCTGCTGACTGCCGCATGCTCATCTACCCCAACCTGGATGAGGCCAGAATCTGGATCAAGGGTGCAGATTTCACCATCCTTGAGCTGCTAGACAACAACCGAGAACTCAACAACATCTTCAAGGGGGGCGAGATTGTCATTGCGCGGCTGGCGCCACAGGACTACCATCGGTTCAACACCCCAGTCGAGGGTAACATCACCTACTATAAAGAGGTCCCTGGCGACTACTGGTCCGTGAATCCCCTCGCGGTCAACTCACGTAATTACGTCTTCTATAACCTCCGCAAAATTGTTGTCATCGACACTCAGGCGTTCGGCCGCGTGGGCTACATCGCCATCGGGGCCACGTGCGTGGGCTCCGTGCAACTGACCTGGCCCGATCCCGTGGGACACGTTGTGCACTTGGGGATGGAGCTGGGGTACATGCAGTTCGGTGGCTCAACGGTTGTGCTGTTGTTCGAGCCCAACGTTACGACGTGGCACCCGGAGATCCTGCAGATGTCCGCGAAGCCAGTCGAGTCCTATGTCCACGTCAACCAGGTCATAGGCAAGTTCAAGCCCAAGCCCTGATCGCACTATCCATTTGCCTTCCCCGCGCTGCGCTCCGGCTCTGCAGCGCGGTGTCCTCCAGCGTGCCGTCTCCAACTACAGTCCGTCTGGTCAACCCGTAAGGGGGTGGGGCGTGTCCAGTCTCAGGCTTTCTGGTTTTAGGTTCACCCGCCACTGCATGACGAGGGGCGTTCCACAGCACCCCGCTGCAGGTGGAGCCATCCGCTCTGGCACGGCCCTGTACTTGGAAACCATCAGTGCTTTTACGAGCAGACTGGCCCCCAATGCCTGAACTGCAGCCATGACCACGCAGAGCTCAGCCATTTACCAGACGCAGCTGGTTCCTACCGAAGTCAGGATGTAAGGGGGCTGAATTCCTGTGGAGCTCTGCCTCCCCTGCCGGACCCCGGTGGCAGTCTCGAGGTTGATGACCATGTGAGGGTTATGTACAATGTACCCCTTCCCGTGTCTCGTATCACATACAGGCCTGACACCCTGGGAGACTGCAACCACCTCTGATACAGGGGTAGGTAGTTGACCTGGAACTGCGGAGTGACTGCTCGTGCTTTCTGGGGCCACTTCTCCAGGTGCTCTGCTGGTTGCTGCTGGCATGCCTGAAAACCAAGTTCCCGGGTGCGCCATGCTCATGTAGCACAAGACCCAAGCACCCGAGCACGTCAAACCATGGCACCTTTTGGCTCTTTAATTTTCTTTGGCTGTTTCCACAAAAAAGAACAATGGATTTGCTGTCTCGTAGTGTGCCCAGGATTTCTCCCATGTTTTACCCTGGACCGTCGTGACGCACCCCCCGACGTTGCAGAGTCCACCAATGCAGAAAGGTCACATGAGCGCAGCGCCTGCCCCTTACAACAACAAGGGGTGTTCAAAGTTGTTTGTCAAATATTCCAAGTTACGTGGTGGCTACCATCTTTTGCTTGCCTTCAAAGTTATTTGCACTGCAGTTGAAATAATTTGAAACACTTCCAAACAAGTTTCGTGCAAAGTGTTGTCTGTTCATTATCCCAAAGGGCGCATCCCTGTTGTCGATGGCAAGGAGCGCTGAGCTGTCTCAACCCAATCAAAGCCAAGCGTCCAGGAGCTGCTGACAAACAGATTACAAAGATAGTGGAGGCAATTTATGGGGCATGAGGGAGGGAAGAATGCAGTGTGCCTACGATCACGTCTGCGACGCCCCCTGAGCTTTACCCCCCCCTGTGTGTGCCTGGTTATGTTTCTACAAATTTGGAGTCGCATATGCAGGAGCCTCTGTGTGCTTGACTGCTGCTGGTGTGTGTGTGTGCGCGCGCGCGCGTGTATGTGTGTGCGTGAGTGCATGTGACCTGACGTTGTAGCACGCTCAGAGCATCTGCGTTCTCCTTGCCTGTGTGCCTGCCATGCTCACACTCCAACGTGTGTGAGTGTATGTGCCATCAAGGTATTTCTTCACAGCACCCTGTGCGTCATATTGATGTCACCAATGCATTTGTTTGTCTCTGTGTCCACATGTGCTTCTGCGAATCGACTGAACACTCACTTCTTGCTGACCGATGTGCCAACTATGTTCGCGAGCACTGGCGCTGCGTGTGTGCAGGAGCATTTGTACCCCTCCCCCCCCTAGCGCAAGCACGGCATTGTCTAAGCACGGGGATGGGCGTTGAACCGTTGTTTTTTGGACCACTGTTTTTTGTGGTCCCAAATGGAGGACTGGGTGTTTGTGATGCGCTTGTAGAGGGAAAGAGGGGGTCATCATGTCTGTGATTGTGCATTCTGTTCATGACAACATTGTACTACACATTGCAACCCCATGCTGTTTGTTTTGATGCTTGTGCATTGTACCATGCTTCGTGTAAGGTCTGAGGCCTGCGTGTGCTTTGCCGTCACGTGTGTCGTGCACATGCACTGCCCTGTCGAAGCACGGGGTGGGCGTTGAACCGTTGTTTTGCCTGGACTTTTTGAGACCGCGGCCGTGCTTGCGCAAGGGGGGGGGGGTATGGCATGTGTCCTTTGATACAGAAAGAAGTGTGCGTGATGGTCCAAACAGTGCAATCCTTCAGCGATAGCACTTTTTGAAGTGAACTGTCCACTGTGTCTCATCACACCTGACGCTTTGTATTCCCAGATTGCTGTTGAGAGCTTGTTGGGCACAAGTTAAGCCAGTACAACAAAATATAAGATGTTCTGTATTTACGCAGCAACAGACAGCAGATTTCTATATGCCCTTTTCCCAGAGTTTGTGCCTGTACAATTTACAGAAATGTACGCCGCAAGAGCCACGGTGCATTGTTGTGTATCGGACGCATTATCGTGACACACTGCAATTTGTTGTTGCATGCATTGTCCACATGTGATGTCTCCCCTGTCATGTCCTCAACCCCTGCTCTCCGCTCTCCTGTTTGCTGAATCACAATTCATCTCTATCCCCCTGTCCCAATGACCGTTGACCTCCTCACCTGTCCTATTGACCCATGGCATCCTGCCCAAACTGCAAGGACCAATCTGTACCATGCTTTCAATGCTTGTTTTGTGTCTGTCCTTGATCAGAAGTAAAATCTCAGGGCATGTGAATTCCAGGGCACTGTCTGTTTAGTGCTTGATGTTTGCTTTTTTTGGCAGGGGTATCTTCATATCATCATTTCATGAAGCCAGGTGGAGTGATCTTTTCATAGCATCATCAGGGTCCCACTGAATGCCGCAGCCAGTATCGCCCACTACTTCCACTGCCTCCTGCAATGTCCACAGCCTACATACTCCTCCCATTTCAACAGATTGTTCTTCCCTCTCCCCGGAGCCCCCACTTTGGACAATGTACAGCAACTGTGCCATGTCCCTGTCAGGAGCTGGGCATTGGGCCATCCTGCTTCCCATCACTGCCAATTTTTTTGAAGTGGTGGAGAGGCTAAGCCAATGCAAGACATTCATTCTCGCCCTCTGCCAAAATGACTTTATGTCTATCTGAATGCATGCTATAAATCTCAAGTGCAGCCCCAATTCTTCAGGTCTGAAGATGTCGCTTCAGATTTCCATGCGCCTGCCCTACTGCAAGGAGATGGCCAGCTTCCTGTACTGAGTGAGTAAATGAACTGGGTCTTGCTTTTTGGAGTGTGCTGTTAGCTGTTGTGCATGTCTCTCACAAGAGTGATATTGCGATACACAGCCATCATTTACCCACCACTTGTGATGGCCCTCTGCCTATTAGTGCACTGTGTCCAGGGGTTTGATGTGGTGGATTGTGGAATGACCAGAAATGTCTGCTTTGATTTGGAAATATTCAAGAGCATTTTGCTCTGAATGGATGACGCACCCTGAACCCCCCAAACTCAAATGCCTTGTTTCTAGGAAGCATATGGTAGTGTTAAGTAAGGATAGGCTTGACAAAAGAAAACAAACACAGCAGCCTTAAAATCTTCAGCTGCAGGCAATGCAGGCATCGACCCATGACCATCACACAGCCAAAACCGCGCAAAAGTGACCGTCACCATGATAGTTCCGAGGCAGCACGCCCACCAACCACAGCACCCCCCAGCACTAGAGCCCCCACGCAAAATGGATTTGACCCCTGACCATCTTTTTACATTACAATCTAGCAGGCAGAGCACAACACAAAATCTTTCATCTCATGAACGCAGTCACTGATTTTGTCCTAAGATCTTTCATAGTCCCTGCATAAATAACAATACAGAATCATGCAATCTCAGTGATTTTAACATACCCCCCCCCCCCCCCCCTTGTATAAGCTACGCCCTTGTCCAAGCTACAGTAGGTGTACGTAATTTTAATTACATACGAAATGTAGTGCGGCCACATAAGACATGGGTTTGTCGTCACATTTGCCAATTACATGGAGCCGTGGACACATGCAACATGCCACATGCAAGGCAAGCTCATTCCCAAGAATTTGAAGTTGTCCGAGCCCAAACCAGCCCCTAAGCCTCAGCCAAAGGCATCTTCATGTGGTGAGCATGTGCAATTGTTCCGCATGGTGTATGGTCGCAAGAAGGGTTTCCAAGCCGAACATTTGCGCATTCTTCATTGCTTGTGCCAACATGGGTGTGAACCTGAAATTTTCATGTTCCCAAGGCTGTTTTGTGTTTGCATACACTTAGAAATGTGGGCAGAGGTCAAGGTGCACCCATACCATGTGCGCGCGCACGTTTGTGTCGGTAGGGGAGTGTAGCAGTCTCACACACACACACAGACACACACACACACACACACACACACTGCAAATTGTGACAGAGTGCTGCGCATTACATAATGTGGATAGATGAAAGATGCTCAGAATATGTGTGTTTTGTACCACCCCTCCCCTTGTATAAGCTACGCCAATGTACGGAATTCTTACGGTCCCTACGCCCACTGTAGCTTGGACAAGGGCGTAGCTTGCGCGAAACACATACAGCTCAAGCTCAAGTTCGTGATACTATGGGCATTATTGTTGTCTGAAAAAGGGTATTTTGGTGCTTTTTTCACGTTTTCACAGACTCCAGGCGAAAATCCATTGGTGGGATTTGGGGTGCGGACCTGTGGAATCCCAAGTATGCGTTGCATATATAAGGCGACTGTTGCCGTTGATATGTTGGCAATATTATATGGATTTGCCCCTTGGCGCCCGGGACATCGGCTAATGTTTTCATTTGGGATGGGTCTAGACCTTCAGGTACCCAAGGTGATTTCTTTGATTTGGAGTTGTTGAATTCACAGCTATTGCTTCATTATGCAACGTGCTTTGTCGGGAAGGTATGCAATCCAACGTGGTCTACTTCGGGGGCTTCCCTATGAGAGGGTAAATCTGGGGCTGAAGTCAGGACAATTAATAGAAAAGTAGCGCGCCGGGCAAACGTTCCCCCTGAGACTCATTTGTTTGTCATTTAAAAGAGTAACAATCACACCTAAACATTTTTACGACCCAAGATACACGAGGGCAACGGTATTGTCACAAAAAATATACAAAACATGCAAATTCCGGAGAACTGCAATCAGGCCCACCTGGTCGTGGGTTTAAAACCACCCCCAAGAGGGGAATAAAACCACCCCCAACCCCTTTTTTGGCCATTTTTGATCCGTGGGGTGGTTTTATGCCACTTGGGGGTGGTTTTATCCCCCCTTTTGCAGGGGTGGGTTTATCCCCCCAAAGGGGTGGTTTTATCCCCCCATTTGGTCATTGGGGGGGTTTTATCACCCCTTTGGGGTGGTTTTATCCCCCATTTTTGGTGATTTTATCCCCCTATTGGCAGGGGGCTGGGGTTGGCCACTCTCAATGTGAACTAGGAAACTCAGTCCCGGAAGACAGACAGACGCACAGTGCACTCTTTAGCCTGCTTTGGTTTAGATTGTTTTGCTTTGCTTTGCTGTGTTGTGCCCTGCCCCCCCCCCCCTGTGCCTAGGAACCGCCTTGTGCAAGAACCGCCCCCTGGTTTTGCGGTCAAATGCTCACACAACTTTTTTTACCAGTGGGTATTGGTTTTTCCATGGTTCTGGTGGATGTACGACGGCTATTCAGGTGTGCAGGATATCATTTCATGTGTGTTGCTACGGGTCCCCCCATCAGGGGGGACCCTATCGGTCAATGACAGCCGCACATACCCCTGAAACCCTTCCCCTCTACTCTCGACCCCTTCCCCGAAGCAACCAGCCCTGAACAAGAAACAAACAAAAGTCAGTTAAACACAGGGGGCCACTGACAGCACCGCTTTGCAAATTTTATTTTCTCATTTTTGGCGAACCATCCTGCTTTGATTTTCGTTGATTGTCGTGAGTTGCTCTTGACATATTCTTTTTTGGACTGTGACTGGCTTTTTTTGCTCCATTTGTTCAGCATGTGGAGTGATTGGTATTCTATTTCTTATAATGGCATTTCATGCCATGCAACCATTTGTGCACAAATGTTTTTAACCAAAGAGTACATTTGGGGCCCGTAGGCGGCCATGGCACGTCACATGGCATTGTCACCCAAGGGTGTTATATTCGTAAAGATCAGCTTGCGTGACATCGGCATAAAGGTTTGGATATCATGCTATCCAGCCATATCAGTATCGTTTCGCACAGTGTAGTCTTCAAATTTCTGTGATTTAGATTGTTCTGCTTTGTTTGCTTTGCCCTGTTTGCTGAATTTTCAGTCCCAGATAGCCTTAGACACCCCTGTGCGCAAAATTTCCAGTCACAGACACCTCTGTGTGCTGAAATCCCAGTCCTGGACAACCCTCTTTACCAAATCTTCAGTCTCAAACAACCCTCTGTGCTAAATTTCCAGTCCCGGATAACCCTAGGTAACCAGGTTTGCTTTGGTGGGCATAAAACTACAGAAAGTTTATAGTGATTTCAACACTCCGTTTGTGCCTCTCCTGTTGCTTGCTGCTGGTGTAGGGTTTCCTGCTGCTTGTTTTTGATGAGTAAAATGTTTTGTTTGCTCAAATACAACCAATCCAGGACAGCCCAAGCCAGAAGTATGCAAGTAGAAGAGAATCAGGATCAAAGCATGAAGGGCTGCAGTGTAAACAGTGAAAGATGTTAGAATATTCACAGAAACTGCAACTCAGGGCAAATCGGATTGCATATTCACAAAGATAGCTGAAATGTTTTGGAAAAAGAGTTGGAAAACTGCCCCATGGTCACTCCATCTCCATAGTGCCATCTCAGGAGATGTGCACTCTTTGTTTTGGGTCCCATATGTGCTGAGGTGGCAGGGCATGTGGCGATGAGGTCACTGCCATGTCACATGGGATCTTCCTACTTAGCTAGGCTGACCGGGAATGGAACCCGGGACCTCTCAAAAAGAGGTGCCCGGCCCCCTAGGGTGCATACCACTAGGACAGCAAAGAATTCATGAGAAAACATAGATAAATTCATAGGCTCTGCCCTGGATATGTCAGTTCTCAGTCGACTCACGAAAGATGAATAGCCTCACATTGATAGGGGATTAAGGGGTCCACTCCATATCCTGATTGGGTGTTTGGTTCCATAGGTCAAAATGTGTTATCACCACTTTTGGTGGGGCCAATACTAAGATAGAAATGCCTGGATGCTCAGTGCATCTCTAATACAACTAGAGTATACCCTAAAGCATTGGAAAAGCACTTTTTCTTACTCCCCCCTTGTGCTGTGGTGGCCACCATTGTCGCACTTTCAGAAAAAAGAGACTTTTTCTTGGCCTTTCCTTGGTTTCCACATCTGCTTTAAAATATGCATAGTTTCCCTCACACAGAAAAATGGGCGCTCACCATGGCTGGCGCCTTTTTGCTGCTGTGTTCGTGACATTTCCTACAGAAAGCTCAGCGCTCATGGCGCTGCCGGGGTTCCTGTGGCTTGGTTGGGTTAGTTTGGGAGCATGCCAAAACCATGTGCATGTGCATCCCTTCCTCCAAGAAGCAGCGCGACACTAACCCAACGCAAGACTCTGTACGGACATCTACTCCGGTTGTTAAAACCTGCTGGCGACCTACCGTCCTGATCTTAGGGCGAAGGGAGTCGTCAAGAAATTAAATTGCCCCTTGGTGGGGTCTTGGGTTTTGCTTAGTCTCCTGGCTGTTGCTTTTCGGCCCAGAAAGCGGCCTACTCAGCGACGCTTTCGCGAGGATATCTGCAGAGGCAGGAATGGGAGAATTATGGACGAATCCACGCAAGCGCGAAGCGACAACACCTAAATCCGTCAAATGACGGCCTAGAATTTTTCTAAGACAACACACCTGAGCAGAATCCAATTGTGCATCAGAAGCACATTTTTATAAAAATTGTAGTCATCTCTCGATTTTTTAAATCAAGAAATTCCTACGCATAAAAAGGCGGCGCGCAGGAGCGGCTCCTAGCGAAGCGCCGGAAAATACAGAAATAATGAGATTATAAACGTATGTCTCACGTATCTCGGAAAATGACGAGACACACATTAATAAATAAACATACAGATTCCACCCACACTGACAGTAAGAATCAAATATCGAAGAATTCCAAAATCAACGAAAAGACTTCAATGAATCAGGTATAAACCACAGGTGTGCTCGTCTCGTATGCAGCATGCACATTGCTCGTCTCGTGTCTCCGTGAACGAGTCTTGTAGCAGCGCTAACAAACGATAGAGGGCTATATTAGAAAGATTGCAGATGATTAGAGGTCAGATCAGGGTGATTAGACATACACACAAGTGCATAGCGACGTTTTTCGCTTGCGCCTCGTTTCACGTTCCCACTTGCTCTCTCTCTCCAGCGGTAGGTAAGGTAGGTAAGCCCAGGTGGGGCCACCCCCTGGTAGAGTTCGTGATTGTGGGTAAGATTGGTAGGACAAACCGCGATTGGCACAGGTTGTTCACAAACTCGTGCATGCTTGTGCATTCACACACGCATTAAAGGGTAGGCCACGCGAAATGCGCACGGTAAACCTTGCTTAGGTTACCCAGGGGCTCCTCGGTACGTTCTTTAAGAGAACCTGAGGAGTCTCTCAACGCTTGCTTGCTTGACAGGGCGTGTTTGAGGACAGTGTATTATAGGTCACACTGAGAAGCGTATAATACGTGGAGTGTGGCTTGGTTCCTCAGCCGCAAACACCCCTTCATTGGCCTTTGCTTTACAGGTGGGCAGGTAGGGTGATTGGTGCAGCAGCATACCATTTTTTTCTAGCCCTGCTAAACAAGGGCGCTGATCACACAAACAATTGACTGCACCTCCGCCAGGAGTGGCGAGGGCAGTTCGACTCCATCGACATCCACGCTGTGCACGCATCAAGAGCACCTCTTCTCTCCAAGCCCTAGCAGGGGAAACGCGTTGTGGCGTCCCCTGTTAGGCCACAGTTGCTTAGCAGCGCTGTGTTCTCTTGTCTTCTTCACAGGAGGGTCATTAGGACTCACGACTTGACCTCCAACAACACCCAGTAGAGCGTGAGTGTAGGAGTGGTAATCCTGAGTGGGGGCTTGAGCCAGTTGCAGAAGTGCTCGCCCACCAGGATGGTGCCACTGTAGGTAGGGTGTGTAGTGTAGTGGTGTCTCCTTTCCCGCGTGCTTTTCCTCGTGCGCAGGGGAATGCGTTAGCTTTTGGCCTTTAGCAAAAATGGGCGTTTTGTATGCCCTTAGCACACTTGGCCACCCCTCCCCTCTAGTAGGTAGGGCTTTTGCCGTCTTTCCCCAAGGATAGGCGCCAGCACAGAAATTGGGCGCCATAGGAGTGGTACCAGTACCTGACTAGGACCTTCGGTCCGACATCAGCGAGGCCCGGTCTCCGGGAGCCACGCCGGGGAGAGAAGTGAGACACACACAGACATGCGTAGCACACTTAGGGGTAAGGTTCAGTCCCTAGGTTTAGTCTTGGAGGCAAGCGTCTCAGCGAGCCTCAGTAACTCACCAAGGCTGTTCTTGGACAAGTAGTCAACCAGAACTGAGTTTAGGCGTCCCTCAGGTAGTACAAACGCAGAGAAGGGCTCCCAGGTGGCCTCTTCGACTCCAAACCCTTCCCAGAGGGTGAGGAAGCGCCAACCCTGGCGATAGCGGTGGCGTAGGACAGACTTCACCAGGTAGAAGCCCTCCTTAGCCATCTCCTCGGCGTTCATGTCGGGGAGTTCCCCTTCAACTTCCATAGGGCTGGCAGCCCCTTGTAGGTCTAGGGCGGCGATTTCCTCGTCGTTAGAAAGGTTTATAGTGATTTCAACACTGTGTTTGTGCCTCTCCTGCTGCTTGCTGCTGGTGTAGGGTTTCCTGCTGCTTGTTTTTGAAGATGAAAAGCTTTTGTTTGCTGAAATACAATCAATCCAGGATAGCCCAAGCCAGAAGTATGCAAGTAGAAGAGAATCAGGATCAAAGCATGAAGGGCTGCAGTGTAAACAGTGAAAGATGAAAGGATATTCACAGAAACTGCAACTCAGGTCAAATCGGATTGCATATTCAGAAAGATAGCTGAAATGTTTTGGAAAAGAGTTGGAAAACTGCCCCATGGTCACTCTATCTCCATAGTGCCATCTCAGGAGATGTGCACTCTTTGTTTTGGGTCCCATATGTGCTGAGGTGGCAGGGCATGTGGCGATGAGGTCACTGCCATGTCACATGGGATCTTCCTACTTAGCTAGGCTGACCGGGAATGAAACCCAGGACCTTTCAAAAAGAGGTGCCCAGCCCCCTAGGGTGCATACCACTAGGACAGCTAAGAATTCATGAGAAAACATAGATAAATTCATAGGCTCTGCCCTGGATATGTCAGTTCTCAATCAACTCAGGAAAAGATGATTTGCCTCACATTGATAGGGGATTAAGGGGTCCACTCCATATCCTGATTGGGTGTTTGGTTCCATAGGTCAAAATGTGTTATCACCACTTTTGGTGGGGCCAATACTAAGATAGAAATGCCTGGATGCTCAGTGCATCTCTAATACAACTAGAGTGTGCCTCAAAGCATTGGAAAAGCACTTTTTCTTACTCCCCCCTTGTGCTGTGGTGGCCACCACTGTCGCATTTTCAGGAAAAAGGGATTTTTTCTTGGCCTTTCCTTGGTTTCCACATCTACTTTAAAATACCTATAGTTTCCCTCACACAGAAAAATGGGCGCTCACCATGGCTGGCGCTCTTTTGCTGCTCTGTTTGTAACATTTCCTACAGGAAGCTCAGCGCTCATGGCGCTGCCGGGGTTCCTGTGGCTTGGCTGGGTTAGTTTGGGTGCATGCCATAAACATGTGCATGTGCATCCCTCCCTCCAAGACGCAGCGCGACATAAACCCAACGCAAGACACAATATACACATTCGCATGGGTTATCGTAAACCTGCTGGCGACCTGTGACCCGTCTTAGGGCGAAGGGAGTTGTTAAAAAAATTAAATTGCCCCTTGGTGGGGTCTTGGGTTCTGCTCAGTCTCCTGGCGGCTGCTTTTCGGCCCGAACACGGCCTACTCAGCGACGCTTTCGCGAGGATATCTGCAGAGACAGGAAAGGGAGAATTATGGACGAATCCACGCAAACGCGAAGCGACAACACCTAAATCCGTCAAATGACGGCCCTAGAATTTTTCTAAGACAACACACCTGAGCAGAATCCAATTGTGCATCAGAAGCACATTTTTATAAAAATTATAGTCATCTCTAGATTTTTTAAATCAAGAAATTCCTACGCATAAAAAGGCAGCGCGCAGGAGCGGCTCCTAGCGAAGCGCCGGAAAATGCAGAAATAATGGAATTATAAACGTATGTCTCACGTATCTCGGAAAATGACGAGACACACATTAATAAATAAACATACAGATTCCACCCACACTAATAGAAGAATCAAAAATCCAAGAATTCGAAAATCAACGAAAAGACTTCAATGAATCAGGTATAAACCACAGGTGTGCTCTTCTCGTATGCAGCATACACATTGCTCGTCTCGTGTCTCCGTGAACGAGTCTTGTAGCAGCGCTAACAACGATAGAACGCGATAGAGGGATTGATTAGAAAGATTGCAGATGATTAGAGGTCAGATCAGGGTGATTAGACATACACACAAGTGCATAGCGACGTTTTTTGCTTGCGCCTCGCTCACGTTCCCACTTGCTCTCTCTCTCCAGCGGTAGGTAAGGTGAGTAAGCCCAGGTGGGGCCACCCCCTGGTGGAGTTTGTGATTGCGGTTGAGATGGGCAGGTTTGCCCAAGACACTCGCGCATGCTCGTGCATTCACACACGCATTAAAGGGTAGGCCACGCGAAATGCGCACGGTAAACCTTGTTTAGGTTACCCAGGGGCTCCTCGGTACGTTCTTTAAGAGAACCTGAGGAGTCTCTTAACGCTTTCTTGCTTGACAGGGCGTGTTTGAGGACAGTGTATTATAGGTCACACTGAGAAGCGTATAATACGCGGAGTGTGGCTTGGTTCCTCCGCCGCAAACACCCCTTCATTTGCCTTTGCTTTACAGGTGGGCAGGTAGGGTGATTGGTGCAGCAGCATACCATTTTTTTCATGCCCTGCTAAACAAGGGCGCTGATCACACAAACAAATAACTCCGCCTTTGCCTGTGGCAGAGCAGGGAGTCGGACTCCATCAACATCCACGCAGTGCACGCAAAAAGAGCACCTCTTCCCTCCAAGCCCTAGCAGGGGAAACGCGTTGTGGCGTCCCCTGTTAGGCCACAGTTGCTTAGCAGCGCTGTGTTCTCTTGTCTTCTTCACAGGAGGGTCGTTAGGACCCACGACATGTTCTTCAACCACACCGAGTAGAGTGTGCGTGTAGGAGTGGTAGTCCTGAGTGGGGGCTTGAGCCAGTTGCAGAAGTGCTCGCCCACCAGGATGGTGCCACTGTAGGGTGTGTAGGACCTGTAGTGCGTGTGTCACTGTCCCACCCGTTTCCTGCAATTTTAGCAGGGTTGGTGGGCTGTGGCAGTGGTTAGGTCAGTGTTTTGGCCACTTAGCAAAAACGGCGTTTTCATGCCTTCATAGCTTTTGGCCACCCCTCCCTGTAGTAGACTGAAAGTGCTGCCCTGGGTCGTTGAGGGTGCCGGAGGGCTCGGGGCCGGCAAGACCAGTGGGGCAGGCACGCGAGGAGTCTCCCTGGATGTTGTTATTGGGGGTAGAACCGGATACTCGAACACCAACAGAGGCGAGAGCAGCGACAACAGAAGCAAGGTCCATGCTGATTGTTATCCGGCAGAAAATCCCAGTCTATGAAGAAAATTGATGCGAATTATTCTAAATACATCTGAGTGTCCAAAACTGTCTGAAAAGATTTAAATAATCCAATTATGTAAAAATGTTTGGCCGATCTGGCCCGCGAGCGCGCGTCAGCGGCAAATGGCAATTCCAGCTAAAATAGCGGAACGCGGCGGATTTACGGGAAATGGACCGCGGAATCAAATCCGGCATATCAGAAATATATAGGAAATATCCTGTGACTGAGCTGCGAGGCGGCGATTCCGCCGAAGCAAAGAAAATGACCAAAATGTAGCCAATCTGGGCAGAATGTCTGAAAATCTGAGCAGATGGGGCTAGCCGCACTTACACTCCCCCTCCAAAAACACACTGGGGTGTGTCGCTACGTCAACGAAGAACGTAGTGCGGGTAAGTCCCAGAAAAAAAATAGAAATGTAGCCTCGATGGGGCGAAATCTGCTTGATCTGACCTGATTTGGGCTGAATTGGCACTGAATCAGGCTGGATGAACCTGAAATGAGACAGAATGAGAAGTGACAAACAGTCCTCCGTGCAGTAAAACATTAGGTCAAGGGCTAAAAAGCATGTAAACGTATCGAAAATCGATACCAAACCATGCATTGGTTGAGAATGAGGTAGATTATTGGTGGATTGAGTGGGGGGATCAAGAATTGGAGTGACATCTCAGCGCTCTGGCACAGTTTTGCTGTCGCGGGCACGCTACGGTGTCCTCGCCGAACTCTACATCGTGTTATTCCCGCTTTTCTCGTTCTGAAAAGTACAGCATGTGCTTCAGATTTGGCGCATCTGGTGGATGATCACAAGATTCAGCAAAAATGAGAGTCAATCTGAGTTGAGATGAAGGAGATTAAGCAATCACAGAGAGGTTAAACAAATACACATGTAGTCTACAGACCCTAAGTGAACCACCGAAGGTAGAGATGTTCTTCTGTTCACTTAGATCTAAACAGATCTTCAAGGAATGAGAGGAGAAGTCAAGGAAATTAATCTAAATTGTCCTAAAATCAGCAAATTCATGAGATGGAGGTGAAATGAAGCGAAATGTCTACAACTGAAACTACTAACACCTTCGTTTAGACTAAAGTTAATATATATTGTCGTTTATTCAGCTCAATTGTGCTTTCCGGCACGTTGGTTCGCGAGCATCTAACAGATTCTATCAAAATGTGGATCATGTGATGATGCATCATGATGGGACATGATAGCCCTAGATCCTTGGCATGTAACGCGCCGAAGGTTCTCTGAAGGCGCTTTACTGACAGTATATAACTGAGAGACACCGAATTTACAGTGGCGGTGGTGTCAATCGACTTGGACAAGGCCAATCTTTCGATGAAGTCCCACAAGACACTTGGATTCACCATTTTCGACAGTTTCAGGTCGGATTGAGCTCACATTGGCGTGTGCCAAAAATACAACGAAGCTTACGGACTTCAGAGGTTGCTGTTAGAAGTCCCTAGAGCTCCTAGATGAAGATTGTCTGAACAATTGACGTCTGGGTTTCGTACAACAGTGGCAGAATGATGGACAAACCTGAGAAATTCAAGGCAAATTTGAGGATCCTGGATCTGAATCTGGACTTTGGCGTTAGCATCACAGCAAATGAAGGTATGATCTGAGTTCCTGGCGTCGCATCTGGTGCAGCCAGTACTACAGGGGATGCCTGTAGGGGTGAATGTCGCTGAAAGGGGCGACTGTCGCTGGCCAGCGTTTTGATTATGTACATTTGCTTCCATCTGCACGAGTAGCCAAATTCCAAAGATGCACAGACCAACAGAGACAAGATTACCCCGAATCTGCCTGAATTAAGCCTGAGTTTGGTTTTTTCTGAACAGGGCAGCACACTCCGTGGCTTTCGGTTTTCGACTTTCGATACGCTACCGAACGGAGACCAAAGAAAAGTTGATTGATTGACGTCAAATTATCAAACATTCGCAGTTCTCCACATCATGACATAAACAGAAAGAATGAACAGTGGATTGAGCAGAATGTGGTACGATGGCTTCCTCAATTCGGCCAAGCACGAATACATGTGACCACTAATCTGTCTGGCCTGGCCCTCGTACGGCTTGGGCGCTGCAAATCAGCGGCCGAACTCGAAGCTTGGTCCTCATTTGGCTCCTGGGCTGGCCTGACCGCAGGAGGGGGGATCGACGGATCAGCCCTGGAATGTGGCTGCTGAGGGCCGTAAAAGGCTGGATCTCGATTCACCACAGGTCGTTTTCCGTCGCTCTCCACTTGTCTGTCTGGTTTCGACAAACAGTCTGTCAGGAGTACACCAATTTCGGGGTGCTTCTTCAGGAAGTCGATGAACCCCTTGGTGTATCCATGGACAAAAGATTGGGCTGGTTCCCAGTTGTTGTGACTGGAATCAAAGCCCCTCCACTCACACAGAAATTCCCATTCGCCCTTGGCGTCACGTCTTGCTTCAACAATCCTCTTGAGTTCGTACTTCCCCCCTTCGATGACCCGCTCAGACAAATGTTTCGCAGTCCAAAAAAGGGGTTTAACCCGATCCTTGGGGGAGGGGATCTCTCTCTTGAGGCGATCGCCCGAAACGTCAATTTCCCTGCTGACATCCACACGAATCCTCCACCTGTTCTCACCAAGACGCGCTGTAACAGCGAATGGCCCCTCCCACAAGGGAAGTAGCTTGTCATCTCCGTCCAGGGTGGTTTCGGATTTTCGAAGCCAAACTCGATCATCGACTTCAAAATTGTGGGGGTTTTTTCGACCTTGATTTTGAACCCAAAGCCAGTCAGCTTGATGCTTCTCGATTAGTTTCGACACAGTTTTATCTGCTCGTTGGACTTCGTCCAAAAACAGCGAAGCATCTTTACAGGGGCGAGGATTATTCAACGGCATGTTCCACCAACACTTCTTTCGTCCAAAGACAATTTCATTTGGAGAAAGGCCATGATACAAAGGCGTGTTGTGGTAGCGGCGAAGCAATGCGAAGAGAACTTCCATCCAATGGAAATCCTTTTCACTCGCGAGCTCCTTACGAAGCATATTAATAATAGAGCGGCCGGCTCTTTCGCCAGGCAGCGCTCGATGCGAGTGGATTTCACATCGGAGGTGGTGGATTCCAAGGCGAGCACACAATTCTCTCCACCATTCGGAGGTGTACTCTTTGCCTGAATCCGTCACCACCTCGGATGGGACGTCCCAGCCTCCCATCCAGGTCTGCGCGCACCATTTGGCGGCAGCCTTGCCAGTCATCGACTCAATGTTGCAAGGCAACACTTGAATGTAGCCGGAATGACGGCACTGAATGAGGAGCACACCATTGACTTTTTTATTAGTCCAATGGCACTCTTCGTCATCGAGTTCACCGAGATAGAAGAAATCACTGGTGACTCTGTTAAAGAGGCGCTCCGGAATAGGATGAGGCCTCAGATGGCCGTGCTTCTTCGCGCTGGGGGGCGTCGAGACAGCACATTGGGCACATCCGGCGGCTACTTTCATGCAGTGAGTATATAGCCGTGAGCCAAACAACCTATGTTTAATCATCGACCACAGTCGACGGC
This sequence comes from Eutreptiella sp. 'Long Island Sound 2002', assembly GCA_964036045.1. Taxonomy (NCBI): domain Eukaryota; phylum Euglenozoa; class Euglenophyceae; order Eutreptiales; family Eutreptiaceae; genus Eutreptiella; species Eutreptiella sp. 'Long Island Sound 2002'. The sequence continues at coordinate 180,243,881 of OZ038378.1, read as the reverse complement.
CATGTGCGTGGGGGGACTCCCATTTGTGCCACCAGTTTAACACTCGGGGGGCTAGGGCGTCTGGCACACACAATTTACCCTCCATCCACAGCTTCCCCCCATCCAACGAGTACTCAGCAAAAATCCCATCCTTGTGAGCATCTTTAGATTTGAGATTTCCAAAGACCTCTTTAAACATGGGATCCTGCAGATAATCGGACATCCAGTCACGGATGATCAGGGAATCTTTAGGCAGGGGTGGAGTTTTGGCCGGATCTCGACGCTTAATGCCCTGGATCAACCGAAATCGACTTACTTGTCGGGTATAGTCAAACCGTTTCACACTCCCTGAGGAGGGATCGGTGACTTTTTCCACGACTTTCAGTGTTTTGGTGCAGATCTCATGAGCATGCGCCGGATCTGAGATGGCCGTGATGTCGTGACACGGCAATGCGTGCTGTTTAACAGTGCACTGCATGCATGCACGTCGAATGAGTTTCTTTTCTTCCTGATCCCATTCGATGATTACATGGCGGTCCTGCTCCGTACCATGGATGTTGGTACTTTGCAGCCCCTCTGAGGCGGGGTAAGCCCATCGGCTCAGAGCATCCGCTACCGTGTTATGTTTACCAGGCAAATACGACACATGGAGGTCAAACAGAGAGAGAAATTCGTGCCATCTGGCCCGTCGACCAGCTGGGCTCGCGACAGTATCAATGTGTTCAGTGGCCCAATACTCCAGAGATCGATGATCCGTCAGGACCTCGACTCGATTGGTGCCAACCCACGATTGGTACTTTTTTAGAGCACAAATTATGGCATACGTTTCTTGCTCACGCGGCGACCATTGCATTTGGCGTGGGGCTAGCTTCCGCGACCAAAATGCAAGAGAGTAATGATCGCCGGTGGCTTCATCAACCTGTTCAAGGACAGCTCCGATCGCGTACCTAGATGCGTCGGTTCTAATGTAGAAGGGTCGGTCAAATTGGGGCACATGCAACGTGGCGACTTCACAGAGGGCCGCCTTCAAGTGATGGAAGGCCTCCTCGCACTCGTCAGTCCACTTGACACGAACCTTTGAACCTGCCTTGCCTGCATCTCTCCCTACCTTCAATAATTCAGTGAGGGGGGCAGCAAATTTGGCATAATTCGGCACAAAAGTGTGGTAAAAATTGCAACAACCCAGGAATCCTCTCAACTCCGTGATCGTCTCAGGGCGCTTCCACTTCTGAATAGCGACGAGCTTCCCTGGACTGGGTCGTCGGGTGCCATTCTCTAGGAGAGAACCACAAAATTCGACTGATTTTAAAAAAGATTTTCCCTTCTTTGGCCCACAAATCAGCTGATTAGCGTCAAGAATGTCCAAAACTTGGTTCAGCTGCTTCTCATGTAGGGCCACCAGCTCGGCTTCGGTCAGTCCCTCCCCTTCCGTCGCGATGATTATGTCATCTATGTACACACTCACGAAGGCACGAAGCTCAGGATGGGTTGTGAACAGCACATCCTCCATCATTCTTTGAAAAAATGAGGGGGCGTTCTTCAGGCCCATGGGCATGACGGTCCACTGGACTGGGCCACATGGCGTGCACATACAGGTGAGAGGTCGGCTGTCCTTCCTCAACGGCATTTGGTGAAAGCCGTGACGGAGATCCAGCACAGAAAACAAACGACCTCTTGCCCTCTTGGCGATTTCCTCCTCAATGAGGGGCAGGGGGTGTGAATCCGCCTTGGTTTCGGCGTTGAGATTGCGAAAATCAACAACCATTCGCCAACCATCAATGGTGTTCTGGTCTGCAGGCGGTGGCTTCGGGACTGTGAAGGGTGCACAGCACCATTCGCTGGTCATACAACCCTCAAGCCAACCAAATTCCCTGAGATTTCTCTCGATGATTTTTCTGAGGATCTCATGTTTGTGTCCATGATTTTCATAAGGGCGCTGTTTTTTTGCCTTGTACCCTTCACGAAGCTCGATGAAGGCTTCACCGAACTGTCCACGGACAGGGGGGTCTTTGATCAACTTCCCTGAAAGGGTTGTGTCCTTCCGTTCCTCAAAAATCTTTTCTCTTGACTTGGAACACAATTCAGTGTCCACCTGATCGCCAGGAATTACTGTCGAAAAAACTTTGGCGACTTCTTCGGCTTTGGCAGGAAGAATCTTCTTACGGATGTCCCTAAACAGGTCCGTATCAACTCCCTCTTGAAGATAGGTGGGTCGTGTGTTGAAATCCCAGAGATTTTCTTCGTGATCCAGCTCCTCGAAAGGATCCATGAAAGCTTCCACAGGGGGTTTTTCATAAAAAACTCTGAATTTGCGGCGCGATTTGGAATTTTTCTTCGCCCGTGCACTGAAGATTCTTTTCGATGTCGATCGTATTGGGGAAGAGGGAGACGAGGCGGATCCATTGGACGTTGAATCACCTTGGGTATCTGACGGACAAAAATCAGAAAAAATAGATTCATCATCAGTACCACGCTCAACCTCAGATTCTGACCCAACACAAGAATCAGTACCAGAATCAGCAGAATTAGAGTCAGAAAGCTTTCCATCCACCAGGAATGCAAGCGAACTCCAGGACCGCTGTGGCAGGGGACCTGTGTCGTCCCTGGCATACAGCTTAATCTTCCTGGGAAGTTCGATGTAATCTACACAAATGTCTTGTAATTCCTGAAACCAAGGCTTGTCGTCCCACAAGGGCACAACTAAAATTGCCTGGGTTTTATCTTGCTTGATTTTGTGGATGACCTGCTGGATTAAGTGAAACGGAGGATTAATCCACAACTTCTTGTCCCATTTATGGGTCCAAGCGTCGCTAAAGTGCTTGTCAAAGCGCTTGTTCATACGGTTAGCAAAGGCATCATACTGTGGCCAAAAGGAATGGTGTTCATGAAAATATTCACAAATTGCATCGCGCCATTTGTCGACAACTCTGTAGGATGAAGAGTGCCAGCGCGAAGGGCGTCGTGGCTGGGAGTCCCTACGAAGACATTCTAACTCTTGGGAGTAATCGGCACTCCCATTCACCTCTGCAATGGTGACATCTTCACCAAATTTTGGTGTCACCTTTTGCTTCAAAAATTCTTCTGCACTTTTAAACCCTGCGTGCAAAAAACGAAATTCAGGACGCTCCAAGGGACCTGACTCCAGCAAAAAACAACGACGATGACCTACGGGCGCTACCCTGTTCTTGCGAAGCCAAGGATGGCCCAAATAAAGGTCATACTTAATGTCGGCACGATAGAAGTAATCATCCTTAAGGACAACTTCTTCCACATTTTGTTCTTCCCAAAGGTCTTGAGCGACCAAATGAGTTGATATATAACAACCGCGTTGCCCACCTGCGAGAGAATGTCCAGAAACTCCCTCGAGGGTAACAGGATGAGGCGACTCAAACACGCAGTCATCGGGTAAGAATGAATTGGATTGGAGATTTACCTCTGATCCATTGTCACACAAACAAGTGGCGAGATGGAAATTTCCCTTGCAATCAGAGACCCACAGCTTTGTGACAAACTGACGAGCCCTGTGCTTGGACTGTACACCAACCTCGTCCACTACAACAGAAGGATCCGCTGCCGGATCCAGGGGAGAGGAGACAAGCGACCCTACATCAAGTAATGGTCGATCAGGAATTTGGGGATCATGCCTGAAATCGCCTGGGGAGGGGCGATTTTCGTGGCTCCCCTAGGCGTTCTGACCTCCAGCGGCTGCGTTAACATTGTGAACACAGCCTGATTCGTCGATCCACTCATCTTGGAACGGATCATCTGCTGGATTCAGGGCGTTTTCGACATAATCTCGATCCGCATCGGACACCTGATCTGCACCTGAGACCTGATCCACACGATGGTTGCCCTTTCCACGTCCACGGCCACGGCCGCCGGATGATGGACCACCACCGTCGCCACGCCCTCTGCCCTTACCAGAGAAAGGGGTTCCTGAAGGATTTCCCTTACCTTTACCCTGTGATCCTGGAGCATTTCCTTTGTTTGTACCGGATTGAGGGGTTTGGCCTGGATTTCGATTTCCGCCTCCGGCGTTGCCATTGGGACTTGTCTGGCCGTTTGGCTGCCCACCGGAGCCGGATGGAGTCCGATTTCCTTTGCCTTGGGACCCGCCAGGGCCTCCAGTATTTTTGTTTCCACCGGAGGGAGTCGGATTACCCTTTCCCCCCTTTGCACCATGCACCTGTCTGTCATTCCTGTCTGAATTCTGCGAATTACTGACATTTTCACCAATCACCTTGTGATCGTAAGCAGACCATCGGTGATTACCAGTAGAATGCGTCTTAGCTCGGTTCGTAGAACCTAAAAGAAGGCAGATGCTACAATGATCCTGAACATTCTGGGTGTCATTCACCTTTTTGTTGCCCTTTTGGGCCCCATTTTGGGTGTTTTGCTGGGTATTCTTGTTTCCCCCAAGACCCTCATGGAAATTTTGATTGGCGGCGTCAGCGAGCCGCTCAACCTCTTCCCACAGTTCCTGCGGGGTGAACAAAAACACCCAGTTCCTGGCCTTCAGGCGATGGCCGTGGAAACTTACTCCCCTTTTGAGGACTTGGACAAACAAGTCCCGATCCTCGTGTTCATTAAACTTGATTTTCCACGTGTTTTCAGTGAATTTCACCTTGGTAAACGACGTGGGGGAGCACTTTTGAAGTGCCTCCCTGACCGTAAACCTGTTGGCCGAGGCGTCGAAGCCATCGACCTCCGCCCACCAGGTCTTAACCTTTTCTTCGGATTTTTTATTCCGAAGGGTGGCGGCGGTTTCGGAGGGGATCTTGTTAAAAATCAAATTTTTAAGCTCGGCACTGGAAAATTTTTCGCCTGAATGTTCAGATTCTTCTACGAGATTCCAGAAGCGCTGTCTCTTGTCTTGCACTTCGTGCAAGATTAATCGCGAGAACGAAGGAAAATTCTTCAACATCTGGTGGTAATGGTCCTCTGGCAGCCGGGATCCACGTACCTCCAACTGTTCCCACACCTCATCAAAGATAAGGGGGGAACTTGAATCTTCACGATCACTCCTGGTCCTGAGCCAAGTGTTGGCCGGCGCTCCCTCAAGGCAGTCCAAGAGCGCCATCAGGAACTGATCATCCTGGAGTTTTTGAGTCTTAACCCACAGTTTAAATTCCCGTTGGAACTGAGGCCAACGTCTGGGGTTCCCATTATACTTCGGTTGCTTGGCAACCTGACGAAGTCGCAATGAAGTAGGATTTAGGAGTGAATCCAGCCCAACACCGGCCGTAATGGCAGACACCTTGGCGGCATCATTAGCCACACCAGCTCCGGCGAGGGTCTGGGCGAGCAACATCTGGGCTATTGCATTGGAATCAACAGCAGGAAGGGCAGTACGGGAGGCAGTTCGCTTGGCATTCTGCACCTCAGTCCTAGCCTTCGCCGACCTACTCTGAGATCGAGAGATTGTAACCCTTTCCTTTAGCTTAGTCCTGCTGATCCTTGCATCGGTGGTCTTAGAGTCCACCGAAGGAGCAATCGAAAAAATTTCTGTCGCCTCCTCCGACGGTTCTGTTGTTTGTTCCACCGATGATGCGCCCTCAGATCGCATGTGTGTCTTGAAAAGATCTTTAATTCCCAGCGTCTGAATGATGAGTTGCATTTGATCTTTGAGCAATTGGAGCTCAGTATCTCGCTGTAATCTGCAAGAGCAGTCGGCAGGACAGTACATACCGTGTCCTGAAGGGCCTGAGCAGGCTGTCGGACCGCTAATCTCCGTGGTTCGCAGCCAGGAGTCCACTTGGGGAGCTCCTTCAGTCCTAATTTCCAGGCTTGCCTGCCTGGCTGCCTCTAAAATTCCTTCCTCAACCGCGGCAGCTAGATCGTAGCGGATGGAAACAGAGGGATGAGGGGCGGAGGGCCCGGCAACAGGTGCCTTGGTCTTCTCCTTCGGGAAGGGGCTTGCCTCCCAGATCTGCAAAAAAATGGCAAAAGATTCATCTTCTTGAGAACACCACCACATCCTGGTATTAATTTCTTCTTGAAGTAGGAAAAAATATTCAAATAAAAATTCAGAGGCGATTCTTTCTTGTCCTATCAGCTTAGACGTGGCTAATAGACAAAGGGCCTCAAGCGCCTCAAGGTTACGGGTCACTTCTGAAGACAAATGGTTGTCCCATTGTGCCCAATTGGCTGGTCGATTATAGGTAGGTACCTCACCTGGACCACCCATCTCAATGTCGTCAATGTCGGCGTCGATGGTCTCAAAATGTGGACATTGGTAAGGAGTATTAGTACCTGCCAGGTCCGTAAGCTCCACCGGAGCGTTGCCATTAGCGTAGGCTGGGAGATTCCAGCTGCTTGATGGCCAATTTCGACTGGGATCTTGATTGTAATCTGGGCCTCCACAGCTGCTGATTTGTGCCCTTCTTGGGCAATTTGGGCTTGCGCAAGGCATTCCTCTCAAGGCCTCGTTCGCACAGCACCACGGCAGCGTAATCGTTACGTCCCCGGAGGTGGCGGAGTCTACGGGGCCGTACTGGGGCGCTAACTGTGGTTGGGACACCAAAGGAACAACATTCAGGTAGCCTCTGCTACCATGAAAGTGCTGCCCTGGGTCGTTGAGGGTGCCGGAGGGCTCGGGGCCGGCAAGACCAGTGGGGCAGGCACGCGAGGAGTCTCCCTGGATGTTGTTATTGGGGGTAGAACCGGATACTCGAACACCAACAGAGGCGAGAGCAGCGACAACAGAAGCAAGGTCCATGCTGATTGTTATCCGGCAGAAAATCCCAGTCTATGAAGAAAATTGATGCGAATTATTCTAAATACATCTGAGTGTCCAAAACTGTCTGAAAAGATTTAAATAATCCAATTATGTAAAAATGTTTGGCCGATCTGGCCCGCGAGCGCGCGTCAGCGGCAAATGGCAATTCCAGCTAAAATAGCGGAACGCGGCGGATTTACGGGAAATGGACCGCGGAATCAAATCCGGCATATCAGAAATATATAGGAAATATCCTGTGACTGAGCTGCGAGGCGGCGATTCCGCCGAAGCAAAGAAAATGACCAAAATGTAGCCAATCTGGGCAGAATGTCTGAAAATCTGAGCAGATGGGGCTAGCCGCACTTACATAGACAGATAGGTAGGGAAAACAATACCTGGATTAGTACGCTGGGTATTCCCCAAAGGTTTTGCGCCAGCACAGAAATTGGGCGCTTAGGGGAGGGGAGACCCGGGGCGTACCCCGTGGCATCAATAAGCCAACCCTCCAGGTTTAGCAAGCGTGCAGACTTGGGTATAATTAGGACACTGCTTCTGCGGCTTGCTCTCAGGACCTTAGGAATAGCACACTCACACATACGCTTAGGCAGGTAAGGGTAAGGTTCAGTCCCTAGCTTTAGTCTTGGAGGCAAGCGTCTCAGCGAGCCTCAGCAACTCACCAAGGTTGTTCTGGGACAAGTAGTCAACCAGAACTGAGTTTAGGCGTCCCTCAGGTAGAACAAACGAAGAGAAGGGCTCCCAGGTGGCCTCTTCGACTCCAAACCCTTCCCAGAGGGTGAGGAAGCGCCAACCCTGGCGATAGCGATGGCGTAGGACAGACTTCACCAGGTAGAAGCCCTCCTTAGCCATCTCCTCGGCGTTCATGTCGGGGAGTTCACCTTCAACCTCGATAGGGCTGGCAGCCCCTTGTAGGTCCAGAGCGGCGATTTCCTCGTCGTTCAGCTCCCACTCCTCCCCACAGAGGTCTTCAGGATCATAGTAGCGCTTCAGGTGTTGAGCAGCGCACACCAGGGTCCCCCCTAGACGGGGAGAACACCGCACGGTGATACGGTGTCCGTCCACTGATAGAATCTTGTACGGCCCGAAGTATGGGTCATCGCTGGTAGAGCGTGGCCAGGCGGGTAGTCGACTGTGGTGCACCAGCACCCAGTCCCCCTCTTGGTAGGTGGCCGGTACTCGGTGCTTATTCTTCTTGTTCCACTGACGCTCCCTCACTCTCTGGAGCATAGCCTTGGCCTTGTTCACCTTCGCTTGTTGCTCTTGGACCCACTCACCCACAGAAGAATGGGTGTCCTCTGGATAGGGGGCATGTAGGAACCATGCCGGGCGCCCTAGGAATAGCTAATGGGGTGAGTAGCCAGTAGCTGAACTCTCTTGGGAGTTCATCATCAAGGATATGACGGGGAGTAGTCTCACCCAGTCTCTGGTGCGTTCAGTTTTGCACCATATATGTACATTCTCCTTCAGGACACGGATCTGTCGCTCACATAGGGGGTTGCTCGTGTGCGAGTAGGGAATCCCTGTAGACACCTGGACATTCAGGGATCTCAGGACCCTCTTGTACCGACCGGTATCTGAGCGTACTCGTACGTCCTCATCGGAGTTGATCTCCTTGGGCGCCCCATCGACACAAAACCACTCCTCCAGGAGTATCTTGATAGTCTCCTCCCCGGTAATGTGCTTGTTACATGGGAACACCCTGGTAAACCTGGTCAACCCACAGGTTATCACAAGGGCGAAGTCATAGCCCCCGAACTTCGGCATCTCCGTGTAGTCCACGTATAGAACACTGTTAGCACAGTGAGGGATGGGCAGGGTCGAGTAGAGACCTCTGTCCCTGATATCCCCTGGTTTACAGGACCTGCACGGGCACTTGTCCACGATAGGCTGGAGGGTTTTCCGCAGTTGGTCGTCAGTCCACGTAGTGTGGAACCACTGCTTGAACAGCCTCAGGGTACGGTCGGCACCCACATGACCGCTGGACTCATGGGTCCACTTCAGCAGCGCTGGGACTCTGTCACTAGGCACCACGATGCGGTCCTCGTGCCAGAGGTAGCTCTTGTCCCTCTTCCACTGGTCTTGGTTGACCAGGAGGGGTTCAAGGCGTTTCTCCAGGCGCTTGTAGATATCCCCAAACTCCTTCAGGTACTCCGATTGTTGGAGTCCATCCAGGGGGCGTATCATTGTCATGTTGAGGTCCAAGTGGACGTCCATACGGCTGAACGCCTCCTTAGCCAGCGCTTCAGACCGGGCACCAATCAGGGCGTCGAAGTTGTTGCGGCTGATGTAGTCTGCACACTCGTTCTTCACTCCCTGGATATGGTGTAGCGTCAGCCGTAGTTGACTGACGTAGGTCCACCAGCGCCGTAGCTTGGCCTTCTCAGGTGGGGGGCCCTTCTGGAAACTGCGGACCGGTTCTTGGTCGCACAGCCAGACCACAGGGTTACTCCCCAACAGTCGTGCTTGTGAGGATAGCACCACTATAGCCGCGAGCAATTCCTGCTCATAGGTGGAGTAGTTCCCCCTGGCCTGGTTCCATTTCCAGTTCCAGTGGCCCAGAGGTACTAGGACCCACTTGTCGCCAGGGTAGCTGTGCTTGAGGGTTCCATCTCGGTTGAGACCTTCCGTCCCCCATTGGGAAATGGCCGAGTCGAACTCCTCCTTCTCTAGTGCTTGCCATTGGAACAACGTTCCACCACCGCCCACATTGCTGGCGTCGGTCACCAGGATAATCTCCCCTTGTGCCTTAGGCACGCCCAAGCACTTAGCGTTGGCCACCTTGTCTTTGAGTTCGTCAAACGCTTGTTGCTCTTGTGGGCCCCAGCGCCAAGTAGTACTCTTCTTGATCAAGTCCGTCAGAATGGCGCTGGTGTAGGTGAAGGTTTTGATATGGCGGCGATAGAAGTTGCACGCCCCAATGAAACTGCGTACATCATGAAGTCCTTTCTTGGGGTCTTCGTGTCGTACCTTGGCATCCATCAGGGGTTTGGCCTTAGAGGCCGCTGGGGTCCATGACCCATAGCCAACGTCAAACCCCAGGTACTGCATGGTCTCCTGCATGAACTCACACTTCTCCAGCTTGAGTTGTGTGTGGTTCTCCTGGGAGACGGCAAAGAACTCACCCAAGAGGATTAGGTGATCCTCCTGGGTATTGGTCCCGAGGCATACATCGTCCATGTGAGCCTCCATCTGGGCCCCACGGGATATGAGCTCCTGCACCTTAGGTCTCCTTCGTAGGATGGACAAGATCTTGTTCATCAGCTCTTGGAATAGAGCGGGTGCGTTGGCCACACCAAACGGCATGACCTTCCACTTGAACACCCTCCCCTGAGGGGTGATGAAGGCCAGTAGTTCCTGTGCGTTGGGCGTCAGGTCCACTTGCCAGAATCCGCACCTCTTGTCCGTTTTGGTCTTGTAGCGACAGGAGGCTATCTTCTCCAGGGTAGACTCCATATTGGGAATGGACCCTGAGTGGTTCAGCGTTTTCTTGTTCAGCTCTCCGTAGTCCACTACCAGCCGTTTGGCTGTAGACCCAGGTTTAGCCACCAGGAAACAGGGGCTGCAGTGTAGGGGGTAGTCCCCGTCCTTGTACTCCAGGACTAGGCCAGCGTCGATACATTCTTGTATCTGTCGCTCAATCTCGTCGGCCTGCTCTTTAGGAGCTGGATAGGGTCTCCTCCGGATCTTGTGACCCACGAACTCGGGTTTCAGCTTGAGGTTCATCTGTACCAGCTTGTCACATGAGGCTGGAGGGGGTAGTTCTCCGAACACCTCCAGATAGGTCCTTATAAGCTTCTGTACCCGCGGGTCCAATACCTTGATCTTGTCCTCCATGTCCTCGTCAGAGTGTAAGTTGCTTGCCCCCTGAGTAATAGACGTCGGGAGGTGGTCCTCCACCGACTCTTCGCCCGTGGTAGTGTCCTTCAGCCCTTGGTAGGCATATAGAAGGTCTTGTTCAACCATCTCCGGTGGACGATGGCAACATAGGCACGCTCGAGGGGGTTCACATACACATTCCTCCGAGAGGTCGTCCTCCTCTGGGGTCCTCACATGGGCGCCCCATACGCTCTTCATGAGCTTAAGATCTACCTCCCTTTGCCAGGTGGTGATCTTCTGTTCGAGGTCCTCCTACAATTGGGATAGATCTCCCATACGTCCTTGCTTCAATGGCCATGAGCTGCGGGTAGGCTTCGCGTAGCATAGCTTTTTTGCCACCAACTTCCTCTTGGAATCCACATACTCCCTTAGCCTGGATCGAGGGTCCAGCTCTTCGTCCACGGGGTCTTCCACCCTCATGGAGAGTAGGGGTTTCAGTGGGGCGACGTACTCGGCGTTCTCCACTTCCTCCACACAGGTCTGCACGAAGAAGGCGTCGTGCTCAGTTTCGTCATCTGAGTGGATAGAGCTAGGTAGCTCAGATAGTCCACACTCAGAGACTCCATCAGGAACAGGTACATGGCAGGGAGAGTTGGGGGCGTTGGTGTCAGTCACGACGTACTCATCTCCTCCGGGTATAGTTTCAATAGCATCTTGAGGTCGTAGGCGATCTTTCAAGTCACCCAAGGCGAGTCCATCGCTTTCTCGTTGTATAGCCTGGACCACAGCTGGGTCCAGATCCTCCCAGGGGATGGAGGTAAGACCTCCGTCCACCACGCTCAGCATACTCCCCCATCCGGGTTTCCCAATAGGCGTCTTACGCCCCAGAGGCACGTAGATGGCCTCATCAGGTAACCGAACAGAGCTGATAGTCAGCCTGTCCAGGAGGTTTCGCCAGTACTCGTTGCCTCCATGGGCTCCCCAATCGGGGGAACACAGGACCATACGGGAGGGTTCCAAGGCCACCTTGGTCAGGACCTTCCCCAGTTCACTGAACCTGGGGTTCCCGTAGGCCATCCCGAAAGAGGGCCAGTAAAATTTGTAGCTGCAGTTCTTCCCCTTGCTGCAGTAAAGGTCCAGTACATGCTGCTTGTCGCTGGCGAACAACTCCACACTCAGGTCTTCTCTAGAGTAACCCAACTCCTTCAGACCTTGGTCTAGGACTTCCCCCAATAGTTGATAGTCCTCAGTTTTGGAGGCCGCCATCATGTTTGAGGGCTCCTCCTTCGATAGCCTCAGATAACTCGAGGTATGTTCCGACTGCTCCAGTGGCACAGACTCTCTGCCACTGCCGTGGTCCACGTAGAGGAGGTAGGGCGCTTGCAGCGTCAGGGATTGTATCTCGGAGTGCTGTACGAAGAAGTCAGTCCCCAATACAAAGTCGAAGGCCTCAGTGTCCATCACATAGAACCGATGGGCGATAGTCCGGGAGCCCATAGGTACCTCCACTTCACAGTCCCCGCAGCTGTGCACCACATGTCCATCCCCCATACGTATAGCCGCGGTGGTCATGGTGTTCTTCAGGATCCCACAAGGTAAAATTTTCTTGGCCACTATAGATATGGTGGCGCCAGTGTCCAATACCCCCAGGTATTCACGTCCCCCTAGTCGGATACGTACCCAAAACACCAGGTCTTGGGTGCCACCGGAGCGTCCCCGTCAGAACTCCGCGGGACAGGTCACCTCGAACCCCTTGTTCCGCCATTTGCGGGCCATCCTCATGAAACGGCTCCTCTTCTTAGCGTTGCCGTCATCACCACCTTCATGCTCACGCTTGGCCCCTTGTTCTTGCTGGGCCTGCGTTTGTGAGCGTGTGGTAGGACCAGACTGCCCTCCAGAGGGCTCGGAGTTCCCCCCTGGATTAGGGTTGGGGTTGCCTCCGTTCTTGTCCTTGTTCTTGTTGTCCTTATCTGGCTGGCGGTTAGCGCCTCCTCCTCGTCCACCTCGACCCTTGTCTTGCCCTTGTCCACGTCCTTTCGACTTGCCCTTGCTGGAGTCGTTGCCTTTGCCTTTGCCTCCACCTTTGCCTGAGCCTTTGCCAGGATCTTCACCCTTAAGCTTCGCCGATAGGCGTTGCTTATGGTAGCACTCATCCTCGTAGTGCTTCCGCTTCCCGCAGAAGGCACACGTGATGGTGCACCTGTAATGATCCGGCAGCTTCGCTTTGGCGCCGGTGTTCTTCTCCTGCTGCTTCCCCTGGACTACGAAGCAGTCTCGCTGCTCGCAGTCAGGGGCGTGCTGCAGGTGTCCCTGCTTGTCTCTGGCATCACACCAGAAGAGCTCCTTAACGTTCTCCATGATACGGGCGTGGGCGTGTTTGGGGGTAGTCCCCTGCCCAGGTCTGGACCCTTGGTACCCTTTGCCATGACCTCCAGAACCTCCTCCTCCAGGACGGTAGTTGTTCAGGTGCTGGTCGCTCTCCTTCTCCAGCGCCAGCTCCAGGAGTAGCACGCATAGATCCTCGTAGCGGAGGGATCTAGCCTTGCGCTCTGCCGTCGAACGGCAGTCGTCCCACAGCTCTCGAGGAAGCTTGGCCACCAACCAGAACAGCAGGTCGTCGCTGCTGTGGGAACCGGGCGTCAATCATCCAGCCCAGTGATCCAGGTCAGCCAACAGCTCAGAGACCCTGCCAGGTTTGGGGTTGTTGGGAAGCACGGGCAGGTTCTGGATCTCGGCCCTGATGGAGAGGTCGGTTTCGTAGGTCGGGTACTGCCTCTCCAAGGCAACCAACACATCGGCAAAAGTGGCGGAGTTAGTCACGATCTGCCTGACCTGCTTCTCCAGGTACTTGGTCTTGCAGCACTGCAGGAGCAGATCGCACTTGACTCGTCCACTAGCGTGGGTTTGGCCGGTCAATCGGAGAAACCGGCCAAAAGTCTCAGCGAACTTGCTGAGGTCGTTGCCTGTGAACTCAGGCAGGTTCACCACGATCTTGGAGGTGGCAATAGCCTTAGCCTCCTGAGACCTGCGTCCCTCAGGGCGTCGGGTCTTCTTCTTCTTCTTCTTCTTCTTTCCCCTTGGGTTCTCGGGGTCCTCCGGGTCATCGTCCTCCGAGGGCGAAGCAGAAGTCATCGACGGTGGCTCATCATCGGAGGGGTCTCCGCCTAGATCACTAGAGCCATAAGGCTCCACGTCCACCATTGCCCTCAAGGCTGTCAGCCCCAGCCGGTCCAGCTCGGCCCTCGTACAGTTCGTCACGTGGCTGTAGGGCGGCTGGGCCGTTCTTGGTACGAAAAGACTTCTCGGTATCGCTGCAGGGGTCGGCATCGGTCGGCTTCTCAGGCCCCCCAGGGTGTTTGTCAGCCCTGCCACCAGGTGGTTGGCCTGTAATCGATGGGGTGACACTCCCACCGTGGTAGGTGACGCTTGGGGCGGTATCATCAGGGGCTCCAGTTTCTCTCGGATCTCTTGAGTGAGGCCACCAACGATTTTAGAAGTGGCTCCTCGGAGCACCTCGTTGATCTCCGACCGCGTCAGGGACCTGTTGGAGGATCTCCCCGATCCTCTACTCCTGCCTCCAAGAGACTCAGGTCCTCTCCTCAACCAACTCAAGGTTGCATACCCAGGTGCATACCCAGGAACATCCACATAGGTTCCAGTAGCGGGTAGAGGATGGTGATAGTCAGCCGCATACCATCGCGGCGCAGAACTGGAAGCCACCGGCTCACTGGCAGTAGTTGCCTCAGGAAACGCAGTGGTAGGTGGGCCGAAACCATAGGCAGGGTAGGCAGGCATGCGGGTAAAGCCTGTGCTCTCTGCCATAGGCGGGTTGGTTATGGGAGTGGATGTTGCAGCGGCTGGGTCTGGAACTGGGTGTGTGGTGGTTATAGGAGAGGGTGATGCGTGGAGGCCAGAAGCGCTTGGTGCGCCTTCGAAGGTGGGGTCATTTGTCAGGTCTTGCCCTTGGTCCTCTCCTTCGTCTGCTTCGTCTCCAGCATCCTTCTCGCTCTCTCTCTTCCTCTTCACAGGCTGACCGACCACCTCCTCGACTGAGAGGGCCCTGAAGGCCGACTGGAGTCCATCTAAAGAGTCCTCAGCCACGTCCACTGGCCCATGTAAGGGCTCCGAAGGTACAGCGCTAGGTCCAGGTCCAGGTTCACCCGGTGCTGGCCTTGCTGGTGCCTCAGGCGCTGACTTCACGTCGGTGTCCTCCTTCTTTGTGTCCATATTCGTTCGCCCTTCTGCTTATATGTGACTGATCTCGGCGCACTGGTTGTACGGCACGGGGTTGCTGCCGGTACGCAGAGACAGTCTGCCTCTTGCTACCAGAAAAGTTTATAGTGATTTCAACACTGTGTTTGTGCCTCTCCTGCTGCTTGCTGCTGGTGTAGGGTTTCCTGCTGCTTGTTTTTGAAGATGAAAAGCTTTTGTTTGCTGAAATACAATCAATCGAGGATAGCCCAAGCCAGACGTATGCAAGTAGAAGGGAATCAGGATCAAAGCATGAAGGGCTGCAGTGTAAACAGTGAAAGATGAAAGGATATTCACAGAAACTGCAACTCAGTTCAAATCGGATTGCATATTCACAAAGATAGCTGAAATGTTTTGGAAAAGAGTTGGAAAACTGCCCCATGGTCACTCTATCTCCATAGTGCCATCTCTAGAGATGTGCACTCTTTGTTTTGGGTCCCATATGTGCTGAGGTGGCAGGGCATGTGGCGATGAGGTCACTGCCATGTCACATGGGATCTTCCTACTTAGCTAGGCTGACCGGGAATGGAACCCAGGACCTCTCAAAAAGAGGTGCCCAGCCCCCTAGGGTGCATACCACTAGGACAGCTAAGAATTCATGAGAAAACATAGATAAATTCATAGGCTCTGCCCTGGATATGTCAGTTTTCAATCAACTCAGGAAAAGATGATTTGCCTCACATTGATAAGGGATTAAGGGGTCCACTCCATATCCTGATTGGGTGTTTGGTTCCATAGGTCAAAATGTGTTATCACCACTTTTGGTGGGGCCAATACTAAGATAGAAATGCCTGGATGCTCAGTGCATCTCTAATACAACTAGAGTATGCCTCAAAGCATTGGAAAGGCACTTTTTCTTACTTCGTTCAGCTCCAACTCCTCCCCACAGAGGTCTTCAGGATGATAGTAGCGCTTCAGGTGTTGAGCAGCGCACACCAGGGTCCCCCCTAGACGGGGAGAACACCGCACGGTGATACGGTGTCCATCCACGGATATAATCTTGTACGGCCCGAAGTATGGGCCATCGCTGGTAGAGCGTGGCCAGGCGGGTAGTCGACTGTGGTGCACCAGCACCCAGTCCCCCTCTTGGTAGGTGGCTGGTACTCGGTGCTTGTTCTTCTTATTCCACTGACGCTCCCTCATTCTCTGGAGCATAGCCTTGGCCTTGTCCACCTTCGCCTGTTGCTCTTGGACCCATTCACCCACAGAAGAATGGGTGTCCTCTGGATAGGGGGCATGTAGGAACCACGCCGGGCGCCCTAGGAATAGCTCATGGGGTGAGTAGCCAGTAGCTGAACTCTCTTGGGAGTTCATCATCAAGGATATGACGGGGAGTAGTCGAACCCAGTCTCTGGTGCGTTCAGTTTTGCACCATATCCTTACATTCTCCTTGAGGACACGGATCTGTTGCTCACATAGGGGGTTGCTCGTGTGCGAGTAGGGAATCCTGTAGACACCTGGACATTGAGGGATCTCAGGACCCTCTTGTACCAACCGGTATCTGAGCGTACTCGTACGTCCTCATCGGAGCAGATCTCCTTGGGCGCCCCATAGACACAAAACCACTCCTCCAGGAGTATCTTGATAGTCTCCTCCCCGGTAATGTGCTTGGTACATGGGAACACCCTGGTAAACCTGGTCAACCCACAGGTTACCACGAGGGCGAAGTCATAGCCCCCGAACTTCGGCATCTCCGTGTAGTCCACGTATAGAACACTGTTAGCACAGTGAGGGATGGGCAGGGTCGAGTAGAGACCTCTGTCCCTGATATCCCCTGGTTTACAGGACCTGCACGGGCACTTGTCCACGATAGGCTGGAGGGTTTTCCGCAGTCGGTCGTCAGTCCACGTAGTGTGGAACCACTGCTTGAACAGCCTCAGGGTACGGTCAGCACCCACATGACCGCTGGACGCATGAGTCCACTTCAGCAGCGCTGGGACTCTGTCATTAGGCACCACGATGCGGTCCTCGTGCCAGAGGTAGCTCTTGTCCCTCTTCCACTGGTCTTGGTTGACCAGGAGGGGTTCAAGGCGTTTCTCCAGGCGCTTGTAGATATCCCCAAACTCCTTCAGGTACTCCGATTGTTGGAGTCCATCCAGGGGGCGTATCATTGTCATGTTGAGGTCCAAGTGGACGTCCATACGGCTGAACGCCTCCTTAGCCAGCGCCTCAGACCGGGCACCAATCAGGGCGTCGAAGTTGTTGCGGCTGATGTAGTCTGCACACTCGTTCTTCACTCCCTGGATATGGTGTAGCGTCAGCCGTAGTTGACTGACGTAGGTCCACCAGCGCCGTAGCTTGGCCTTCTCAGGTGGGGGGCCCTTCTGGAAACTGCGGACCGGTTCTTGGTCGCACAGCCAGACCACAGGGTTACTCCCCAACAATCGTGCTTGTGAGGATAGCACTAGCATACCCGCGAGCAATTCCTGCTCATAAGTGGAGTAGTTCCCCCTGGCCTGGTTCCATTTCCAGTTCCAGTGGCCCAGAGGTACTAGGACCCACTTGACGTCAGGGTAGCTGTGCTTGAGGGTTCCATCTCGGTTGAGACCTTCCGTCCCCCATTGGGAAATGGCCGAGTCGAACTCCTCCTTCTCTAGTGCTTGCCATTGGAACAACGTTCCACCACCGCCCACATTGCTGGCGTCGGTCACCAGGATAATCTCCCCTTGTGCCCTAGGCACGCCCAAGCACTTAGCGTTGGCCACCTTGTCTTTGAGCTCGTCAAACGCTTGTTGCTCTTGTGGGCCCCAGCGCCAAGTAGTACTCTTCTTGATCAAGTCCGTTAGAATGGCGCTGGTGTAGGTGAAGTTTTTGATATGGCGGCGATAGAAGTTGCACGCCCCAATGAAACTGCGTACATCATGAAGTCCTTTCTTGGGGTCTTCGTGTCGTACCTTAGCATCCATCAGGGGTTTGGCCTTAGAGGCCGCTGGGGTCCACCACCCATAGCCAACGTCAAACCCCAGGTACTGCATGGTCTCCTGCATGAACTCACACTTCTCCAGCTTGAGTCGTGTGTGGTTCTCCTGGCAGACCGCAAAGAACTCACCCAAGAGGATTAGGTGGTCCTCCTGGGTATTGGTCCCGAGGCATACATCGTCGATGTGAGCTTCCATCTGGGCCCCACGGGATATGAGCTCCTGCACCTTAGGTCTCCTTCGTAGGATGGACAAGATCTTGTTCATCAGCTCTTGGAATAGAGCGGGCGCGTTGGCCACGCCAAATGGCATGACCTTCCAATTGAACACCCTCCCCTGAGGGGTGATGAAGGCCAGTAGCTCCTGAGCGTTGGGCGTCAGGTCCACTTGCCAGAATCCGCTCCTCTTGTCGGTTTTGGTCTTGTAGCAACAGGAGGCTATCTTCTCCAGGGTAGACTCCATATTGGGAATGGACCCTGAGTGGTTCAACGTTTTCTTGTTCAGCTCTCCGTAGTCCACTACCAGCCGTTTGGCTGTAGACCCAGGTTTAGCCACCAGGAAACAGGGGCTGCAGTGTAGGGGGTAGTCCCCGTCCTTGTACTCCAGGACTAGGCCAGCGTCGATACATTCTTGTATCTGTCGCTCAATCTCGTCGGCCTGCTTTTTAGGAGCTGGATAGGGTCTCCTCCGGATCTTGTGACCCACGAACTCGGGTTTCAGCTTGAGGTCCATCTGTACCAGCTTGTCACATGAAGCTGGAGGGGGTAGTTCTCCGAACACCTCCAGATAGGTCCTTATAAGCTTCTGTACCCGCGGGTCCAATACCTTGATCTTGTCCTCCATGTCCTCGTCAGAGTGTAAGTTGCTCGCCCCCTGAGTAATAGACGTCGGGAGGTGATCCTCCACCGACTCTTCGCCCTTGGTAGTGTCCTTCAGCCCTTGGTAGGCATAAAGAAGGTCTTGTTCAACCATCTCCGGTGGACGATGGCAACATAGGCACGCTCGAGGGGGTTCACATACACATTCCTCCGAGAGGTCGTCCTCCTCTAGGGTCCTCACATGGGCGCCCCACACGCTCTTCATGAGCTTAAGATCTACCTCCCTTTGCCAGGTGGTGATCTTCTGGTCGAGGTCCTCCTTCAATTGGGATAGATCTCCCATACGTCCTTGCTTCAGTGGCCACGAGCTGCGGGTAGGCTTCGCGTAGCATAGCTTTTTCGCCACCAACTTCCTCTTGGAGTCCACATACTCCCTTAGCCTGGATCGAGGGTCCAGCTCTTCGTCCACGGGGTCTTCCAGCCTCATGGAGAGTAGGGGCTTCAGTGGGGCGACGTACTCGGCGTTCTCCACTTCCTCCACACAGGTCTGCACGAAGAAGGCGTCGTGCTCAGTTTCGTCATCTGAGTGGATAGAGCTAGGTAGCTCAGATAGTCCACACTCAGAGACTCCTTCAGGAACAGGTACATGGCAGGGAGAGTTGGGGGCATTGGTGTCAGTCACGACGTACTCATCTCCTCCGGGTATAGTTTCAATAGCATCTTGAGGTCGTAGTCGATCCTTCAAGTCACCCAAGGCGAGTCCATCGCTTTCTCGTTGTATAGCCTGGACCACAGCTGGGTCCAGATCCTCCCAGGGGATGGAGGTAAGACCTCCGTCCACCACCCTGAGCATACTCCCCCATCCGGGTTTCCCAATAGGCGTCTTACTCCCCAGAGGCACGTAGATGGCCTCATCAGGTAACCGAGCAGAGCTGATAGTCAGCCTGTCCAGGAGGTTTCGCCAGTACTCTTTGCCCCCATGGGCTCCCCAATCGGGGGAACACAGGACCATACGGGAACGTTCCAAGCCACCTTGGTCAGGACCTTCCCCAGTTCACTGAACCTGGGGTTCCCGTAGGCCATCCCGAAAGAGGGCCAGTAAAATTTGTAGCTGCAGTTCTTCCCCTTGCTGCAGTAAAGGTCCAGTACATGCTGCTTGTCGCTGGCGAGCAACTCCACACTCAGGTCTTCTCTAGAGTAACCCAACTCCTTCAGACGTTGGTCTAGGACTTCCCCCAATAGTTGATAGTCCTCAGTTTTGGAGGCCGCCATCATGTTTGAGGGCTCCTCCTTCGATAGCCTCAGGTAACTCGAGGTATGTTCCCACTGCTCCAGTGGCACAGACTCTCTGCCACTGCCGTGGTCCACGTAGAGGAGGTAGGGCGCTTGCAGCGTCAGGGATTGTATCTGGGAGTGCTGTACGAAGAAGTCAGTCCCCAATACAAAGTCGAAGGCCTCAGTGTCCATCACATAGAACCGATGGGCGATAGTCCGGGAGCCCATAGGTACCTCCACTTCACAGTCCCCCCAGCTGTGCACCACATGTCCATCCCCCATTCGTATAGCCGCGGTGGTCATGGTGTTCTTCAGGCTCCCACAAGGTAAAATTTTCTTGGCCACTATAGATATGGTGGCGCCAGTGTCCAATACCCCCAGGTATTCACGTCCCCCTAGTCGGATACGTACCCAAAACACCAGGTCTTGGGTGCCACCGGAGCGTCCCCGTCAGAACTCCGCGGGACAGGTCACCCCGAACCCCTTGTTCCGCAGCTTGCGGGCCATCCTCATGAAACGGCTTCTCTTCTTAGCGTTGCCGTCATCACCACCTTCGTGCTCCTGCTAGGCCCCTTGTGCTTGCTGGGCCTGCGTTTGTGAGCGTGTGGTCCGACCAGACTGCCCTCCAGAGGGCTCGGAGTTCCCCCCTGGATTAGGGTTGGGGTTGCCTCCGTTCTTGTCCTCGTTCTTGTTGTCCTTGTCTGGCTGGCGGTTAGCGCCTCCTCCTCGTCCACCTCGACCCTTGTGTTGCCCTTGTCCACGTGATTTCGACTTGCCCTTGCTGGAGTCGTTGCCTTTGCCTTTGCCTCCACCTTTGCCTGAGCCTTTGCCAGGATCTTCACCCTTAAGCTTCGCCGATAGGCGTTGCTTATGGTAGCACTCATCCTCGTAGTGCTTCCGCTTCCCGCAGAAGGCACACGTGATGGTGCACCTGTAATGATCCGGCAGCTTCGCTTTGGCGCCGGTGTTCTTCTCCTGCTGCTTCTGCTGGACTACGAAGCAGTCACGCTGCTCGCAGTCAGGGGCGTGCTGCAGGTGTCCCTGCTCGTCTCCTGCATCACACCAGAAGAGCTCCTTGACGTTTTCCATGATACGGGCGTGGGTGTGTTTGGGGGTAGTCCCCTGCCCAGGTCTGGATCCTTGGTACCATTTGCCATGGCTTCCAGAGCCTCCCCCTCCAGGACGGTAGTTGTTCAGGTGCTGGTCGCTTTCTTTCTCCAGTGCCAGCTCCAGGAGTAGCACGCATAGATCCTCGTAGCGGAGGGATCTAGCCTTGCGCTCTGCCGTCGAACGGCACTCGTCCCACAGCTCTCGAGGGAGCTTAGCCACCAACCAGAAAAGCAGGTCGTCGCTGCTGTAGGAACCGGGCGTCCATCGTCCAGCCCAGTGATCCAGGTCAGCCAACAGCTCAGAGACCCTGCCAGGTTTGGGGTTGTTGGGCAGCATGGGCAGGTTCTGGATCTCGGCCCTGATGGAGAGGTCGGTTTCGTAGGTCGGGTACTGCCTCTCCAAGGCAACCAACACATCGGCAAAGGTGGCGGAATTAGTCACGATCTATCTGACCTGCTTCTCCAGGTACTTGGTCTTGCAGCACTGCAGGAGCAGATCGCACTTGACCCGTCCACTAGCGTGGGTTTGGCCGGTCAATCGGAGAAACCGGCCAAAATTCTCAGCGAACTCGCTGAGGTCCTTGCCTGTGAACTCAGGCAGGTTCACCACGATCTTGGAGGTGGCAATAGCCTTAGCCTCCTGAGACCTGCGTCCCTCAGGGCGTCAGGTCTTCCTCTTCTTCTTCTTCTTCTTCCCACTTGGGTTCTCGGGGTCCTCCGGGTCGTCGTCCTCCGAGGGCGAAGCGGAAGTCATCGACGGCGGCTCATCATCGGAGGGGTCTCCGCCTAGATCACTAGAGCCATAAGGCTCCACGTCCACCATTGCCCTCAAGGCTGTCAGCCCCAGCCGGTCCAGCTCGGCTCTCGTAGAGTTCGTCACGTGGCTGTAGGGCGGCTGGGCCGTTCTCGGTACAAAAGGGCTTCTCAGTATCGCTGCAGGGGTCGGCATCGGTCAGCTCCTCAGGCCCCCCAGGGTGTTTGTCAGCCCTGCCACCAGGTGGTTGGCCTGTAATCGATGGGGTGACACTCCCACCGTGGTAGGTGACGCTTGGGGCGGTATCATCAGGGGCTCCAGTTTCTCTCGAATCTCTTGAGTGAGGTCGCCAACAATTTTAGAGGTGGCTCCTCGGAGCACCTCGTTGATCTCCGACCGCGTCAGGGACCTGTTGGAGGATCTCCCCGATCCTCTACTCCTGCCTCCAAGAGACTCAGGTCCTCTCCTCAACTCACTCAAGGTTGCATACCCAGGAACATCCAGATAGGTTTCAGTAGCGGGTAGAGGATGGTGATAATCAGCCGCATACCATCGCGGCGCAGACTTGGAAGCCACCGGCTCACTGGCAGTAGTTGCCTCAGGAAACGCAGTGGTAGGTGGGCCCAAACCATAGGCAGGGTAGGTAGGCATACCAGTGAAGCCTGTGCCCTCTGCCATAGGCGGGTCGGTTATGGGTGTGGATGTTGCAGCGGCTGGGTCCGGAATTGGGAGTGTGCTGGTTATAGGAGAGGGTGATGCATGGAGGCCAGAAGCGCTTGATGCGCCCTCGAAGGTAGGATTATTTGTCGGGTCTTGCCCTTGGTCCTCTTCTTCGTCTGCTTCGTCTCCAGCATCCTTCTCTCTCTCTCTCTCTCTTTCTATTCACAGGTTGAATGTCCACCTCCTCGACTGAGAGGCCCCGGAAGGCCGACTGGAGTCCTTCCAACGAATCCTCAGCCACGTCCACTGGCCCATGTAAGGGCTCCGAAGGTATAGCGCTAGGTCCAGGTCCAGGTTCACCAGGTACTGGCATTGCTGGTGCCTCAGGCGCTGTCTTCACGTCGGTGTCCTCCTTCTTTGTGTCCATATTCGTTCGCCCTTCTGCTTATATATGACTGATCTCGGCGCACTGGATGTACGGCACGGGGTTGCTGCCGGTACGCAGAGACAGTCTGCCTCTTGCTACCAGAAAGTTTTATAGTGATTTCAACACTGTGTTTTTCAAAATGACCCATGAATCACTTTTTGCCCAACCCTCTAAAACACCCCAAAATGACAGGGGGACCCTTCTGGAAACTGCAGCAGAAGAAAAAAAAAATACCAAGAAAATGACGCACCGCCAGCAGAAATAAAGCGAAAAATCGTCTTTTCCGACCTCAGAAACCCCCCCAACAATTTTACGCCGCTGTTTGGCGAGGTCGCAAAATTTAGGACACTCACCAAAAAAGACGAACAATAGAGTCGCGACGGCGAAGAAGCTGAGCGTTGCTTGCCCCAAACCACCTAGCAAAGTGCGTGCCCTAGGCGCTAGGGACTTGTGCGCGCCCCAAAACAAACCACACATAGACAACAACAACGCCACCGGCCGCGGACAAGCAAGTATGTTATGTGCCGCGCACCGCTAGAAACCAACGAAACAAGCACAACGCGGAAAGAGGTAGACAAGGAGAATAAATAGGTAACGAACCGCACCACGGTGGAGATATACCACAAGTACACGACCAAGCAATGCAAGCCCGCTCATGTAGGAAATACGACGACGCCGTAACACGCGAAGGAGATCACAACAAAAAGAAAAAGAGGCCGCACATGTACCCAAGTATGTTGCATGTCGTGCATGAAAAATACACACAAGCAACAACAACGCCACCGGCCGCCGGAAAGCAAGTATGTTATGTGCCATATGTTGTGTGCATAACGCCGTAACAAGCGCAAAACAAGTAACGTGTCAAGCAACGCCAAAGTGCGCCGCCACGAAAAGCGCAACGAAAACCGCACCGGCAAGGAAAACCAACAAGAGGTGGCACCGAAAGAATGCCTATGCTCACCCCCGCTCACATAGGGAAAGAAAGGTATGCCCGCACGCGCATGCCCGGAACGCCGCAAGGCCGTCACCGCCACGGACGAGCAACATGGTATGAAGGGACAAGCGAGGAGGAACAAAAAGACCACCGAGGTAAAGCACAACACAAAAAAAAAAAAAAAAAAAAAAAAAACTAAACATGCACACGTGACTAGTCGGGTCCAAGTATGTTGCATGCCACGCTACGCTACGCAACGGACACGAGACGAGAACGGCAACCACGCCAACAAAAGTAAAAGGTGACCACGAAGCGTAACCGAGACGTGCCTACCGCCCACCCGCACGCCCGCTTATGTAGGAGGCGAAAGGGAGCGAAAGGGGACAAAAGGTATGCCGCCGCATGCAAACGAATAGTAGGCAAGCCACACACCGCCACCAAGAATGCAAGTATGTTACCATGTCGTGCCACGTCGCCAACCGCGGAGTTGCGTGGGTTAGAACACACAAGTAGCCAGGGAGGGGGACACGGGGAGCATACACACAAATAGCATAGCGCCGACGTGTGCCGGGTCCCAACAAACACACATGCACACACCCATGTTCTCTTCCCCTCACAGGTCCCGAGGAGAAGCGTATGCTCGTGTCTGCGTCGTCCGGGCGTTAAAGTAGGGTTGTCTTAGACGCTTAGGCAAGTATTGCGTCGTGCCGTCGTCACACGTAAGCGAACGCCCGGCAAGGCGGGAGGACTAGGACACGTTAAGGTAGTGGGGAAAGAAGCAGGTGTGTTGCATGTCACGCCGCGCGCGCGGAACGGGCAACGAGAAAAGGTAGCGACCAAAGGGGGGTGGAGACAAGACGGGAGCAAGTGGGGCGGGAAACCTACGCGCAAGCCGGTCGCACACGCATGTCGCATGACGTACCAGCCAGCTCGAGGTGCCGTGTCGCGACAAAACCGCCGCCGCCGCACGCTCCTTTACGCTCCCTCCTCTCCCTACGCAGGTTCAAAGGAGGAAGCCCGGGCCGACAAGGAAACAGACAGAGACACACAACACAGCGGAGGCAGGGAAAAAGTGCATGCCAGGGAGAGGGGTAGAGGAAAGGGTAAAGAGCAACGAAGCCGCGAAAGGAACAAGGGGTAGCCAGCGAACGAGCAAGGGGCGCACACAGAGGAGGGGACACGGCGGGCACACGGCGAGCACAACACCGCACCGAGACACCGGAGAGGGGAGCACCGGAGGGCCAAGGGAAGAGCAGCACCACGCACCACGACACGCACGGCACAGACACCACACACACCGCACACACCCAACGAACCCCGGCAACCCACCCGGCAGTGGGCGGGCAGACGGGAGAGGGACAGCGCCTGACCCCAAGCGCCCCTCACCATGGTGGAAGGCACCCCCCCCGGGGACGCCCTTCCGCCACCCCCACAGCGAGCAACGCCGGCCCGCAAGGGCGCACGCTGTGGGGCCAGTGCTGGGTCCCCACGCCCACACCGACCGCGCCCGGGACACGCGGGTCGCGGAACCCTGGCTGCACGCTCCGGAGGACGGGCGGCCGGGGGAGGGACAGCGCCTGGCACCAAGCGCCCCTCACAACGCTGGAAGGCAGCCCCCCCCGGGGACGCCCTTCCGCCACCCCCACAGCGAGCAACGCCAGCCCGCAAGGGCGCACGCTGTGGGGCCGGTACTGGGTCCACACGCCCGCATCGACCACACCCGGGACACACGGGTCGCGGAACCCTGGCTGCACGCTCCGGAGGACGAGCAGCCGGGGGAGGGACAGCGCCTGACACCAGGCGCCCCTCACAACGGTGGAAGGCAACCCCCCCGGGGACGCCCTTCTGCCACTCACACAGCGAGCAACGCCAGCACGCAAGGGCGCACGCTGTGGGGCCGGTGCTGGGTCCACACGCCCGCATCGACCGCACCCGGGACACACGGGTCGCGGAACCCTGGCTGCACGCTCCGGAGGACGAGCGGCCGGGGGAGGGACAGCGCCTGACACCAGGCGCCCCTCACAACGGTGGAAGGCACCCCCCTCGGGGACGCCCTTCCGCCACCCCCACAGCGAGCAACGCCGGCCCGCAAGGGCGCACGCTGTGGGGCCGGTGCTGGGTCCACACGCCCGCATCGACCGCACCCGGGACACACGGGCCGCAGAACCCTGGCTGCACGCTCCGGAGGCCGAGGGGCCGGGGGAGGGACAGCGCCTGACACTAAGCGCCCCTCACAACGGTGGAAGGCACTCCCCCCGGGGACGCCCTTCCGCCACCCCCACAGCGAGCAACGCCGACCCGCAAGGGCGCACGCTGTGGGGCCGGTGCTGGGTCCACACGCCCGCATCGACCGCACCCGGGACACACGGGTCGCGGAACCCTGGCTGCACGCTCCGGAGGACGAGCGGCCGGGGGAGGGACAGCGCCTGACACCAGGCGCCCCTCACAACGGTGGAAGGCACCCCCCCCGGGGACGCACTTCCGCCACCCCCACAGCGAGCAACGCCGGCCCGCAAGGGCGCACGCTGTGGGGCCGGTGCTGGGTCCACACGCCCGCATCGACCGCACCCGGGACACGCGGGTCGCGGAACCCTGGCTGCACGCTCCGGAGGACGAGCGGCCGCGGGAGGGACAGCGCCTGACACCAGGCGCCCCTCACAACGGTGGAAGGCACCCCCCCCGGGGACGCCCTTCCGCCACCCCCACAGCGAGCAACGCCGGCCCGCAAGGGCGCACGCTGTGGGGCCGGTGCTGGGTCCACACGCCCGCATCGACCGCACCCGGGACACGCGGGTCGCGGAACCCTGGCTGCACGCTCCGGAGGACGAGCGGCCGCGGGAGGGACAGCGCCTGACACCAGGCGCCCCTCACAACGGTGGAAGGCACCCCCCCCGGGGACGCCCTTCCGCCACCCCCACAGCGAGCAACGCCGGCCCGCAAGGGCGCACGCTGCGGGGCCGGTGCTGGGTCCACACGCCCGCATCGACCGCACCCGGGACACACGGGTCGCGGAACCCTGGCTGCACGCTCCGGAGGACGAGCGGCCGGGGGAGGGACAGCGCCTGACACCAGGCGCCCCTCACAACGGTGGAAGTCACCCCCCCCGGGGACGCACTTCCGCCACCCCCACAGCGAGCAACGCCGGCCCGCAAGGGCGCACGCTGTGGGGCCGGTGCTGGGTCCACACGCCCGCATCGACCGCACCCGGGACACGCGGGTCGCGGAACCCTGGCTGCACGCTCCGGAGGACGAGCAGCCGCGGGAGGGACAGCGCCTGACACCAGGCGCCCCTCACAACCGTGGAAGGCACCCCCCCCGGGGACGCCCTTCCGCCACCCCCACAGCGAGCAACGCCGGCCCGCAAGGGCGCACGCTGTGGGGCTGGTGCTGGGTCCACACGCCCGCATCGACCGCGCCCGGGACACGCGGGTCGCGGAACCCTGGCTGCACGCTCCAGAGGACGAGCGGCCGGGGGAGGGACAGCGCCTGACACCAGGCGCCCCTCACAACGGTGGAAGGCACCCCCCTCGGGGACGCCCTTCCGCCACCCCCACAGCGAGCAACGCCGGCCCGCAAGGGCGCACGCTGTGGGGCCGGTGCTGGGTCCACACGCCCGCATCGACCGCTACCGGGACACACGGGTCGCAGAACCCCGGCTGCACGCTCCAGAGGACGAGCGGCCGGGGGAGGGACAGCGCCTGACACCAGGCGCCCCTCACAACGGTGGAAGGCACCCCCCCCGGGGACGCCCTTCCGCCACCCCCACAGCGAGCAACGCCGGCCCGCAAGGGCGCACGCTGCGGGGCCGGTGCTGGGTCCACACGCCCGCATCGACCGCACCCGGGACACACGGGTCGCGGAACCCTGGCTGCACGCTCCGGAGGACGAGCGGCCGGGGGAGGGACAGCGCCTGACACCAGGCGCCCCTCACAACGGTGGAAGGCACCCCCCCCCCCGGGGACGCCCTTCCGCCACCCCCACAGCGAGCAACGCCGGCCCGCAAGGGCGCATGCTGTGGGGCCGGTGCTGGGTCCACACGCCCGCACCGACCGCACCCGAGACACACGGGTCGCGGAACCCTGGCTGCACGCTCCGGAGGACGAGCGGCCGGGGAAGGGACAGCGCCTGACACCAGGCGCCCCTCACAACGGTGGAAGGCACCCCCCCCGGGGACGCCCTTCCGCCACCCCCACAGCGAGCAACGCCGGCCCGCAAGGGCGCACGCTGTGGGGCCGGTGCTGGGTCCACACGCCCGCATCGACCGCACCCGGGACACACGGGTCGCAGAACCCCGGCTGCACGCTCCGAAGGACGAGCGGCCGGGGGAGGGACAGCGCCTGACACCAGGCGCCCCTCACAACGGTGGTAGGCACCCCCCTTGGGGACGCCCCTCCGCCACCCCCACAGCGAGCAACGCCGGCCCGCAAGGGCGCACGCTGTGGGGCCGGTGCTGGGTCCACACGCCCGCACCGACCGCGCCCGGGACACGCGGGTCGCGGAACCCTGGCTGCACGCTCCGGAGGACGAGCGGCCGGGGGAGGGACAGCGCCTGACACCAGGCGCCCCTCACAACGGTGGAAGGCACCCCCCCCGGGGAAGCCCTTCCGCCACCCCCACAGCGAGCAACGCCGGCCCGCAAGGGCGCACGCTCTGAGGCCGGTGCTGGGTCCACACGCCCGCATCTACCGCGCCCGGGACACGCGGGTCGCGGAACCCTGGCTGCACGCTCCGGAGGACGAGCGGCCGGGGGAGGGACAGCGCCTGACACCAGGCGCCCCTCACAACGGTGGAAGGCACCCCCCCCGGGGACGCCCTTCCGCCTCCCCCAC
Source organism: Eutreptiella sp. 'Long Island Sound 2002' (assembly GCA_964036045.1). Classification (NCBI taxonomy): domain Eukaryota; phylum Euglenozoa; class Euglenophyceae; order Eutreptiales; family Eutreptiaceae; genus Eutreptiella; species Eutreptiella sp. 'Long Island Sound 2002'. Next base: position 180,215,375 of record OZ038378.1, on the reverse strand, counting down.
AGCGAGCAACGCCGGCCCGCAAGGGCGCACGCTGTGGGGCCGGTGCTGGGTCCACACGCCCGCATCGACCGCACCCGGAACACACGGGTCGCAGAACCCTGGCTGCACGCTCCGGAGGACGAGCGGCCGGGGAGGGGACAGCGCCTGACACCAGGCGCCCCTCACAACGGTGGAAGGCACCCCCCCCGGGGACGCCCTTCCGCCACCCCCACAGCGAGCAGCGTCGGCCCGCAAGGGCGCACGCTGTGGGGCCGGTGCTGGGTCCACACGCCCGCATCGACCGCGCCCGGGACACGCGGGTCGCGGAACCCTGGCTGCACGCTCCGGAGGACGAGCGGCCGGGGAAGGGACAGCGCCTGACACCAGGCGCCCCTCACAACGGTGGAAGGCACCCCCCCCGGGGACGCCCTTCCGCCTCCCCCACAGCGAGCAACGCCGGCCCGCAAGGGCACACGCTGTGGGGCCGGTGCTGGGTCCACACGCCCGCATCGACCGCACCCGGGACACGCGGGTCGCAGAACCCTGGCTGCACGCTCCGGAGGACGAGCGGCGGAGGGAGGGACAGCGCCTGACACCAGGCGCCCCTCACAACGGTGGAAGGCAGCCCCCCCCGGGGACGCCCTTCCGCCACCCCCACAGCGAACAACGCCGGCCCGCAAGGGCGCACGCCGTGGGGCCGGTACTGGGTCCACACGCCCGCATCGACCGCACCCGGGACGCACGGGTCGCGGAACCCTGGCTGCACGCTCCAGAGGACGAGCGGCCGGGGAAGGGACAGCGCCCGACACCAGGCGCCCCTCACAACGGTGGAAGGCACCCCCCCCGGAGACGCCATTCCGCCACCCCCACAGCGAGCAGTGTCGGCCCGCAAGGGCGCCCGCTGTGGGACCGGTGCTGGGTCCACACGCCCGCACCGACCGCGCCCGGGACACTCGGGCCGCGGAACCCTAACCCTGGCTGCACGCTACGAAGGACGAGCGCGGCCGGGGGAGGGACAGCGCCTGACACCAGGCGCCCCTCACAACGGTGGAAGGCACCCCCCCCGGGGACGCCCTTCCGCCACCCCCACAGCGAGCAACGCCGGCCCGCAAGGGCGCACGCTGTGGGGCCGGTGCTGGGTCCATATGCCCGCATCGACCGCACCCGGGACACACGGGTCGCGGAACCCTGGCTGCACGCTCCGGAGGACGAGCGGCCGGGGAAGGGACAGCGCCTGACACCAGGCGCCCCTCACAACGGTGGAAGGCACCCCCCCCGGGGACGCCCTTCCGCCACCCCCGCAGCGAGCAACGCCGGCCCGCAAGGGCGCACGCTGTGGGGCCGGTGCTGGGTCCACACACCCGCATCGACCGCACCCGGGACACACGGGTCGCGGAACCCTGGCTGCACGCTCCGGAGGACGAGCGGCCGGGGGAGGGACAGCGCCTGACACCAGGCGCCCCCCACAACGGTGGAAGGCACTCCCCCCGGGGACGCCCTTCCGCCACCCCCACAGCGAGCAACGCCGGCCCGCAAGGGCGCACGCTGTGGGGCCGGTGCTGGGCCCGCACGTCCGCATCGACCGCACCCGGGACACACGGGTCGCGGCACCCTGGCTGCCCGCTCCGGAGGACGGGCGACCGGGAGAGGGACAGCGCCTAACACCGGACGCCCCTCGCAACACTGGAAGGCGCCCCCCCGGGGATGCCCATCCACCACCCCCACACCGAGCAACGCACCAACGCACCAACGCACCAGCCACGGGACATCCGCACCCCGCCCCCTGCTCTTAGACACAGCGACATAGCAATGGCGGAACCCGCGGCACCACGCAAGACACGCCCCCGATCTCCGACGCTGGACGAAGCACACGAGGTCATCAGGGCGCTGGGACTCAGAGACGGCGAAGGAGACCCCCCACAAGGGGACGCGGGCACAGACTCCGACCTGGAGGCATTGCCGGAGCCCCCCACGGGGGACGCGCCCGCGGAACCTGCGCCGCCGGCGGACAGCGTACCCGCGATCTGCCCCGCGTGGAAACGGGGCCATTGCACCGGCGAAGGCTGGTGCCCCAAACAGCACCCCCAGCCCGATGCCGACGACGGAGCGTTGCCCGAGGTGAAACCCGCGGCCGCACGCGCCGCCCTACGCTACGGGGTGACGCAGGGCTGGATCCTGGATGAGACCGCGCGCGGCAGCGTGAACATCCAGGAGGCCGTCGACCGAGTCACCCACGCGGGACAGGCGGCAGTGGCCTTGCACACCCGGGGCCGCCACGGTGGACCCGCAGAGGGGATCATTGTGGATCCCTCGGGAATGGTGCTGGTCCTGGCGGCGGACATGGTCCGAGGGGTGCTCCACGCGTCCCGCGTGCGGCGGGCGTGCCCACAGTGGACCATCCAGGTGTACACCCCCCCGCGGGCGTGGCCCTTTTCCACATGGGCGGTGCTCGCCGTCATGTGGCACCTGGCACCAGAGGACGCCCCCACAGGGACCGCGGAGGATATCGCCCGGGACCTCCACACCTGGCCGGCCGACCAGGAATACCCCTGGCGCAGGCCCCGGGGCGGCCTCCCGGTGGCACCAGCGGCAGAGGGGCTCAGCCTCGCGGCAACCCTCCAACGGCACCCCGACAAGCAGGCGCGCCACTTCCTGCAGACGGGCACCGTCCCGGCCACCCCGCCAGACTCCGAGTGGCGATGGGACGCAGGGGTGGCGCAACCACTGCCGGGCCCCTGGACCCTCCCGTTGTGGTACTTGCCCATGGGCACCTTGGCCCACGCCACCCAGGCCGTCAAGGGGGCTTTCCCGCAGCCGCTCCTCCCCGGCGTGGCCCTGCTCCGCAGCCTGCAGGCGGGGGCCGCCTGGGTACGGTGGAAGGAAGGGAAGGGGCGCTCGAGCCCCTATTTCCCCATGGTCCAAGGCCAGGCGCTGATCCATGCCGAGGGCATGGGGACCGTGGAATGGGGGGCGATCGTGCCCGGCACGGCGTGCAGGTGGATCACGGCGGCCGCCCCACAGCCCATGCGATCGCCGCCGGCGTGCCACCGCCTCCTACGGATGGGCCCCTTCATTGGCCCCCCAGCACGCCTTTACAAGGGACGTGTGGAAGGCCGTACTGAGCCACACCAGGGAGTGGCTAACGAACCCGGGTACGCGGTACCCGCCGGGACCGGTGCTCGAACAGCTCACGGCCCCCACACCCGGGATCCTCCACGCCCTGCACAGGGCGTCGGCCCTCACGAAGCAGCTCAACGACGAAGTGCTGGACCTGGCGCTGGAGCCGCTGCGGGTGCTCTACCCGCAAGCACACATCCCACCCGCGGGCACGTCCAACCGCCTGGGCCGCCTGGGGTTGCAGCGCCGCGTCGAGGCCGCGCACCCAGGAGGCGTGGTGGAACAGTGGCTAACGCTCCGCAATCCGTCCACCGCGGAGGGCCACTGGTACCTGCACCAACTCCTCTTCCAGCCACGGGCAGCCCCGGAACACCGCCGGCAAAACCCGTACCACACGCACCCGGAGCGCCGGGGCGCGCAAAACTACCCGCAGCCAATCCCGCCCGCCCTCCCGCCGGGGCAGGGCCCGGAGGCGCTACAGCGGGGCCCCCCGCTCGACACCGCCACCACGGTACAGCAATGGGGAGGCGACGATGCGAGTGGTGCCGAACCGGACTGCACGAACTGCGGAGCGGTGGCCTGGATGGCAGCCTGCAGGCACCTCACCCGAGATACCACGGGACTCCGGCAGTACAGACCCACGGACCGCACGGCGCTGGCGTCCGCGGTCGCGGCCGTCACCATGGGTCCAGTGGCGGCGTGGCCGGCGCAACTGCTGCCCCACGTCCCCTGCCGCGACACGCGGCCCCGACGGCCGGCCGCGACGCACGAGCCGACGGCACTCCTCACGGCGGAGCAACTATACGTCGTCGCGGCGGCGTTGCTAGCAGACGGCGGGGAGAGCTTCGTCCACCACCACGGCCCGGCGCAAATTGCGGGATGCATACAAGGGCCCCAGCGCGATGCACCAGACCCGTGGCATGCCACACTCCGCGGGCCCACCCGCGTCTGGGGTGCGGGCGATGGCGCACCCCCGCCCGGGCCTAAGCAGGGGGAGGCACTGGTACTGCAGACGGCAGGCTACCAAGCCATCATACACGGCCACGCCGGAGGGTACCGGTCGCACGTCCTGGCCGGAGGCCGATGGACGGTCTGGCACAGCACCGCCAGGCAGGGGGCTTTCCCGCCCCTGCCCCACGTCGACTGGCGACAGGGGCCCACCCAGGCCTACTATATGTCGGCGGACCCCTGGCCGCTGGCGGTCCTGCTACACACTGTCAGCGCCCCCAACAAGAGGCAGGAACCGGGGTGGGTCAACCCCCCCACACTGGTGTGGAGCCCCGACCAGGAGGAGCATCTACGGGCCGCGTGGCAGGGAGACGCCATCAGGGCCACGGACGTCCCGGACCTCCACGCGGGGCCCATCACGCACGCCCGCCCAGCGGCTACCCTGGCGGTGGCCCAACGGGGACAGCAGAACCCACAGTGGGTGGTCTGCATGTTCAGCCCGGCGGACGCGCACATCGTCGTCTGCGACCCCGAACGCCTGCCGGGGCCCGAAGCCGTGATCCGCGTGGCAGACTGCACCCGCATGTTCATCAAGGCGCTGCGGGAGGGCGAACACCACGCCCTCCTGCTCCAGGTCAGGCTGAAGGACAACGCCCGGGCGGCGAGGCCGGGAGTGTGGCCGGCAGCGGCGCACCCCGCCGACCTGGAGCTCCAGCTGGCGGTCCCGACCACGGTGTACCACTGGCTACAGGCCTTCCACGACCTGCGATGGAGGAGCAAACCCGACCGCCAAATCGGCTCCACGCACTGGCAAACGTGGCTGCAAGCAGACGCGCAGCGCGATGCCGCCCGAGGCCTCGGGCCCGCGCCCGCGACGCGAGCCCTCGATGCGGCGGCCCCGGGCCGCACGCTGGCACCACACACGGTGCCGCTGGCCAACCTGCCCTTCGAACCAGCGGCGGAGGGCGCCATTCGGAAGTCAGTGCAGCTCCCCCCGGCGCGAGGGGCCACGGAGCCGACGAAATGCCCCCTGTGTGCGGACAAGTACTACACCAGCGGGGCAATGCTGGAACACCTGGCGTGGCACGCGGTGCACGCTGCGGCCCCGGCGGACGACAAGGAGGCGGCCGCCAACATCCTGCAGGGGAGAGCACGGAGGTCCCCGTGGCACGCCCCGTACACCCGGCGCCCCCCGCCCCAGGCAGCCGACCACGCAGATGGAGGTGAGGAGGCACCCGGAGCGGCCCCGGGGGCCGGCGGTGCGGCCCCACCAGGGTCCATGTCCATCCCCGCGGGGCTGGCCCCCCTGGCCCCCCTGGCTCCCCCGGTCCCCCGGGCCCCCCTGTGGGCCCCGCTGGGAACGGGCTCAGCGGATGCGGCGCACCCAGATGCCCTGGCGGCGCCAGTGAACCCGGCGGCGATGCCGATGCGGGATAGCTGACTCCAGGAGGACACGACGGGCGACGCCCTGTGGCTCCTCTCGTGGAACCTGCGCAACGGCCTCGTGCCGCCAGACCGGTCCCTCCGGGACACACTCCGGCGGCGCCGGGGGCCGGCGGCCTGCACCGACAAGGAGCACCTCATCACCGGCATGCTGCCCCAGGAGGGGGGCTTTGCCATCATGCTCCAGGAAACGGGGATCGCCACCAGGGCGCAGGAGATGCACGTGGCCGCGGCGCTCCGGGACAAGGGGTACACCGCCTACTTCAGCAGCCGGCTGGCGGAGACGGGGGCCACCTCCACCTCGAGAGGGGGGGGCCTCCTCACCGCGGTCAGCAGCAAGTACGTGGCGGAGCACGAGGTGCTCAGCTTCACGGAAATTGTCCCCGGGAAGGCCGCGGCCCTGGAGATCCGCACGGACGGGGGAGGCCTCACCCTCATCAACGTCCACGGGCCGCAAGCAGGTTGCTCCCCGTGGGCGGGACGGGCGGCGTTCTGGGCCGACATACAAATGTATGCCACGGCACGCAGCCTCGGCGGGAGGCACCCGGTGGTCATCGCCGGCGACACCAACATCTACATGGATGTCCCCGCCAACCCGGCCACGGAGCATTTCCGAGCGGGCTGGGAAGCCTGCGGCTTCCGAAGAGCCGCGGCAGGCGGCGAGGAGGACATGACCCCCACGCTCCACCCGTCCCAGCACAGGGTGGACACCTTCCTGGTCAACGAGCCCCTCCTGCCGTGGTCCCTGCGGGAGCGCGTCTGGGCTCGCGGCATGGCACACCCCCAGGTGGTCGGCTCGGACCACCTCCCGGTCCGCCTGGCCCTGCCGGGCCTCCTCAGCGCAGCGGGACGCGCGGCGATGCCCACCCCCTACAGCCACACGGAGGGCCGCCTCCTCCCGTACGACGCCGAGGCCGCGCCCGTCCAACACTGCCTGTGGGCGGCGGTCACCGCCGCGCAGGATGAACCCTCCCTTGCGCCCTGGCTGGGTCCCGCAGAGCAGCACGACTACGGGTCCATGCCCGCGGCTGCGGTGGACAAGGTGTTCGAACACCTCCACGCGACGCATGACGCCCTGGCGCGCGTGGTGGGACGCCGGCAGCCGTCTCCGGCGGGAACGGACCCGGCGGAGGGGGACCACCCGGAGAGCGGAAAGCAGCTCCAGGCAGCGGTCCTCCGCTATGACACCCTGGCAGCGCGCGCCCCGGCAGCGTACCAGGCGGACGCGGCCAGGCATGGCATCCGGTCCGAGGCGGCGCTCCGGCTCACGGAGGAACTGCAGGGTGTGTCGCCCGGGTTCCGCCCGACCACGCAGGGCCAGCTGCAGGAGGAGCTGGAGAGGCAAGCAGCCGCCCTGGAGGAGGACATTCGCCAGCTCCGCGCCCTCCTGGCGGCAGACCGCAAGCGCGCCATCAAGGACTTCTGGCGCCGCCACGCCCCCGACATCGCCCAGCGATGGAAAGCCGTGCGGGGAGCCATAGAGGTAGAGGCCCCAGGCCCGTCAGGCCTCTGGAACGTGCGGGTTTCCAACACCCAAACGCTCCTCACGGAGGCCCACGACGTGATGTTCGCAGTTCGCGCCTTCTGGCGAGAACTGTATGACAAACGCCCGGTGGACCTCCCGGGTTTCCAGGCGGTCCTCGGCCGCCACGTCCCCCGGGTCCCTGAGGGAGCCTGGACACAGGTCCAGCAGTACTCCATGCAGGACCTGAATTCCGCCCTGGACAAGGCCGATGGCAAGGCCCCAGGTCCTAACCACGTGGAGGCCCGCTTCATCAAGGCCCTCCCGGCACCCGTCCAGTGGCTCCTGGTCCACTCCTACCGGGCCATCCTCCGCGGCGCCCCGCCACCGATGCACTGGAGGGACGCGCACATCTGGCTCAGCCCCAAGGTACCGGGCTCTGCCAGACTGGACGACTACAGGCCCATAGCCCTGGGCCAGCTGGACATGAAGCTGCTCACGGGCCCCCTCACCCAGCGCATCACGGAGGTGCTCACACGGCACGGGGTGGTCAGCAACTGGCAGCAGGGGGCCCTCCCTGGCTCCAACACAGGCCCCCCGCTGTTCATGGCGCAGCGGCAGCTCCAGCGGGGAAGGCCCAACTACGTCTTCTCCTTCGACGCCCGCAAGGCCTTCGACACCGCCCCACACGGCGCCCTCCACCTCATCCTGCGCCACCTCTCCGTGCCGCCGGACGTCATTGACCTCCTGCTCTTCCTCCACACGTGCGCCAGGCTGCGCATCGTCACAGCACACGGGCTAACGCAGCCCGTCTACATGCTACGCGGCGTCCGGCAGGGCAACCCCGAGAGCCCCCTGCTGTACGCGCTCCTCCTGGAGCCCCTGCTCAGGGCACAGGGGCACCGCCTGCGCCCGCCGGGAGGGGCCGAGCACGGCCTCATCCAGGCCTATATCCACGACCTGCTGGTGGTGGCCCACACGCTGCAGCACTTCGTCGAGGGCGTGGAGGCGGTGGCCGCGTACCTGGGGATGATGGGCATGGAGCTCAACCCCCGCAAGTGCGCCATGGCCACCACGGAGGGGGTCCCGGGCCTGCAGCTGCGCCTCTGCCCCCACCTGGAAAACCCGTGGTACTGGGTACCAGCGGCGGACTCCGTCCCCTACCTGGGACTCCAGCTGCAGCCGGACGGGGAGTTCTCCCTGCAACGCAAGCACCGGCTACGCCTGGCGGCAGTGCACCACTGGTGCCTTAACACCCTCGCGCCACCGAAAGTGGTGCAGGACGTCATCCTGGCGATCCTCGGAGGGGTGACGCAGTACGTCGCCCCTTTCATCGCCGACGACTCCGACACTGCACGCCACCTGGACCACATCACGGACCAGGTCGCGAAGGACAGGGCACGGTACGCCTTCGACGCCTCGCGGGACAGCCTGCAGGATGACCGGACCCTGGGGCTCACACGGGTGCCCACGCGGTGCCAGCAGGCAGCGGTGGCCCTCGTGGGTACACTCGTCCACCACCGCGCAACCTCCGTGCGCGCCGAGGTCACCAAGATGTTCTGGGAGATAGCCGGCGCGCACGGAATATGCCCCGAGGTGCACTACCCCGTCCCGGAGTTCGCAACTCTGGCGGGAGGCGACTGGGTCCACCGCATACCCCGGGCCCTGGCCGCCCTGGGAGTGGGGATGTACAACCCCATCGCGTGCCCCAGGGCGGCTCATGTCCAACTACAGTCCCCGCCGGGCAAAATCGTCACGCTGCGCACCGCCAAGCTGCGACACCGCGACACGTGCCGCCTGACGGTGCCACACGCAACGCCGTGGCATGGGCACCACGGGCCACGCCACCCCTTCCCCGACAACGACGATCCGTGGCCGACGGCGGTGCGGGAGTGCCTCAACCAATGCGCCGATGAACACCTCCATTATTGCCGCCGTGAGCAAGGGCCCACCAACCACCCCGGGTGGCGCGATGCCCAGGCCCACCTCTTCCACACCACCGGCACACGGGACCCCCGCCTGAGACTCGTCCACCCCACGAGGGCTAAGCAGGACGCCCACACCGGCCCACGGGTGACCCCGGACGGCCTGCACCTCCACGTCGGGGGCTACCGCCGCCGGGACGGCCTGTCCCCCCCCACGCGGGGGGCGGCGTACCACCCGCCAGCGGCCCTCATGTACATCCTCCGCGACGTACTCGCGGAAAGCGAGCACCAAGAGCCTAACGCGGACGTGGCGTGGCCAGAGCCCTTACGCCCCCGGCCCCACGCGCCGACGCCGTTGTGGCTGGTGACCACAGACGACCAATGCACCCAAGCGACGGGACAAGCGCAGCTCCGGGCCGAGTGGGTGATAGTGCAAGTGGGGGCAGGCCAGCCCGAACCCCGTGGGCTCCCCCGTGGCACCGCCCTACTGGTGGCTACGGGGGTGCCGCACGACCCACACATGGCGGTGCACGCGCTGGAGGACCGTCCGGATGACACAGGACACCTGGTGGTACACCAGCGCGGGGGCCCGGCGTGGCTCAAGGAACATGTGACGGCGCTACGGTCCTGGGCAAGCACGGTCGCCGGAGCGGAGATCCGGCTGCACGACCACCCGGCGATCAGCCCAGGCGACACCAGGGCGCTGAGTGTGGACCAACTGACCCACAGCCACCCCGACGTCCGGTGGCACTCCACCGACCTCAACGCGGGGTGGCTCAGCCCCACCGGATACTACTGGATCCCGGAGGCCTGGGGACACACCTCCTCTGACGCGTCCGGGGGCGGACCCTGCAAACACGCCACCAGCGTCGCTCTCGCGGCCGACCTCACCCGCACGTGGGCGGTGGCCATCTCGGGCACGGTGCCCGACGGAGAGGGGGTGGCCGCCTCCCTCCCCCTACATTACGGTGCACACAGACCATGGGTCCACACGGTGGACGCCGAAGTCATCCTCCACCTCCTGCGGCACGCAGATCGCGAGCGAACCACGGGGGTCCCCGCGGGCGCAGCGAAGGTGGTCAACCAGATGCCCCTGAGGTGGCTCCGGGACGGCCTGTGCGCGCGGGGGCAACACGCCGGGCACCCGTTCTGGTACGTCCGAGCCACCTCGCACCACAGTGACGCCCTACTGCACAAGGCGGACTGGGCGGCGTCCCAGGACACCGTCTTGCAGAACACGCCCCCGGAGCCTGGCCACGCCCAACTCATCGTCGCCGGCCGTGACGGCCATCTCGATCTACGGCCCCCCACGACCCGGGTGCTCGGCGAGGTCGCGCAACGGGCGCAGACGGACCATGCGCTGACGCACCGGGGACACACACCTTCGGGCGCGGCCCACGCCACGGCCTACGTCCACGCCCGGGACCTCACCGCGGCGGCCACCAACCGCCGGGCGCTGCGGGCCCGAGACGGCCACACGCTGGTGCAGCGCAGGCTCCGCGTCCGGAAGGAGCGGCTCTCCGGCGTCGCCATCGTCCCGCAACCGTGCCTTTTCTGCGGCGGCCCGGAAGAGACCCCGGTGCACATGCACGTGGGCTGCACCCACTCGCGGCTCCTCTGGCCCCACTACCGCCAGGCGGTACACGAGGCGGCCCGCCACCTCCCACCTGGGGACAAGGCCCTGTGGGTGGCCTCGTGGCGCTCCACAGGCGCCACGTGGACGGAGGTGTTCTGCTCCGGACTGGTGCCCGAGGACGCGGAGGCGCAGCTCCGCGCCATAACCCGATACGACCCGCCGGGAGGGACCTCAGTGGACGATTTCCTCCACCACATGCTCCGGCTGGGGGACTTCGCGTGGGAGCTTCGCAACCACCGGCTGGAGCAACTCCTCCACGAGCCCCTAAGCGCGGCGGCCCGGGCGCACCGGTGGCTCACTGCGGCGGAGGGCGACCACCCTCCCCCTCCCCCGCGCCCTAACAAGGACTTCGTAGCCTCCCTCCGTGTTGTGAATGGCACTCTGGAGTGCCCACTCCAAGAGAGCCCCCACCCGTATCAGGACCTGCCAGGGGGGTTCTCTGTAAGTGCGGCTAGCCCCATCTGCTCAGATTTTCAGACATTCTGCCCAGATTGGCTACATTTTGGTCATTTTCTTTGCTTCGGCGGAATTGCCGCCTCGCAGCTCAGTCACAGGATATTTCCTATATATTTCTGATATGCCGGATTTGATTCCGCGGTCCATTCCCCGTAAATCCACCGCGTTTCGCTATTTTAGCTGGAATCGCCATTTGCCGCTGACGCGCGCTCGCGGGCCAGATCGGCCAAACCTTTTTACATAAATGGATTATTTAAATTCTTTCAGACAGTTTTGGACACTCAGATGTATTTAGAATAATTCCCCTCAATTTTCTTCATAGACTGGGATTTTCTGCCGGATAACAATCAGCATGGATCTTGCTTCTGTTGTCGCTGCTCTCGCCTCTGTTGGTGTCCGAGTATCCGGTTCTACCCCCAATAACAACATCCAGGGAGACTCCTCGCGTGCCTGCCCCACTGGTCTTGCCGGCCCCGAGCCCTCCGGCACCCACAACGACCCAGGGCAGCACTTTCATGGTAGCAGAGGCTACCTGAATGTTGTTCCTTTGGTGTCCCAACCACAGCTAGCTCCCCAGTACGGCCCCGTAGACTCCGCCACCTCCGGAGACGTAACGATCACGCTCCCGTGGTGCTGTGCGAACGAGGCCTTGAGAGGAATGCCCTGCGCAAGCCCAAATTGCCCAAGAAGGGCACAAATCAGCAGCTGTGGAGGCCCAGATTACAATCAAGATCCCAGTCGAAATTGGCCATCAAGCAGCTGGAATCTCCCAGCTTACGCTAATGGCAACGCTCCGGTGGAGCTTACGGACTTGGCAGGTACCAATACTCCCTACCAATGCCCACATTTTGAGACCATCGACGCCGACATTGACGACATTGAGATGGGTGGTCCAGGTGAGGTACCTACCTATAATCGACCAGCCTCATGGGCACAATGGGACAACCATTTGTCTTCAGAAGTGACCCGTAACCTTGAGGCGCTTGAGGCCCTTTGTCTATTAGCCACGTCTAAGCTGATAGGTCAAGAAAGAATCGCCTCTGATTTTTTATTTGAATATTTTTTCCTTCTTCAAGAAGAAATTAATACCAGGATGTGGTGGTGTTCTCAAGAAGATGAATCTTTTGCCATTTTTGTGCAGATCTGGGAGGCAAGCCCCTTCCCGAAGGAGAAGACCAAGGCACCTGTTGCCGGGCCCTCCGCCCCTCATCCCTCTGTTTCCATCCGCGACGATCTAGCCGCCGCGGTTGAGGAAGGAATTTTAGAGGCAGCTAGGCAGGCAAGCCTGGAAATTAGGACTGAAGGAGCTCCCCAAGTGGACTCCTGGCTGCGAACCACTGAGATTAGCGGTCCGACAGCCTGCTCAGGCCCATCAGGACACGGTATGTACTGTCCTGCCGACTGCTCTTGCAGATTACAGCGAGATACTGAGCTCCAATTGCTCAAAGATCAAATGCAACTCATCATTCAGACGCTGGGAATTAAAGATCTTTTCAAGACCCACATGCGATCTGAGGGCGCATCATCGGTGGAACAAACAACAGAACCGTCGGAGGAGGCGACAGAAATTTTTTCGATTGCTCCTTCGGTGGACTCTAAGACCACCGACGCAAGGATCAGCAGGACTAAGCTAAAGGAAAGGGTTACAATCTCTCGATCTCAGAGTAGATCGGTGAAGGCTAGGAATGAGGCTCAAAATGCCAAACGAACTGCCTCCCGTACTACCCTTCCTGCTGTTGATTCCAATGCAATTGCCCAGATGTTGCTCGCCCAGACCCTCGCCGGAGCTGGTGTGGCTAATGATGCCGCCAAGGTGTCTGCCATTACGGCCGGTGTTGGGCTGGATTCACTCCTAAATCCTACTTCATTGCGACTTCGTCAGGTTGCCAAGCAGCCGAAGTATAATGGGAACCCCAGACGTTGGCCTCAGTTCCAACGGGAATTTAAACTGTGGGTTAAGACTCAAAAACTCCAGGATGATCAGTTCCTGATGGCGCTCTTGGACTGCCTTGAGGGAGCGCCGGCCAATACTTGGCTCAGGACCTGGAGTGATCGTGAAGATTCAAGTTCCCCCCTTACCTTTGATGAGGTGTGGGAACAGTTGGAGGTACGTGGATCCCGGCTGCCTGAGGACCATTACCACCAGATGTTGAAGAATTTTCCTTCGTTCTCGCGATTAATCTTGCACGAAGTGCAGGACAAGAGACAGCGCTTCTGGAATCTCGTAGAAGAATCTGAACATTCAGGCGAAAAATTTTCTAGTGCCGAGCTGAAAAATCTGATTTTTGACAAGATCCCCTCAGAAACCGCCGCCACCCTTCGGAATAAACAGTCCGAAGAAAAGGTCAAGACCTGGTGGGCGGAAGTCGATGGCTTCGACGCCTCGGCAAACAGGTTTACCGTCAGGGAGGCACTTCAAAAGTGCTCCCCCACGTCGTTTACCAAGGTGAAATTCACTGAAAACACGTGGAAAATTAAGTTTAATGAACACGAGGATCGGGACTTGTTTGTCCAAGTCCTCAATAGGGGAGTAAGTTTCCATGGCAATCGCCTGAAGGCCAGGAACTGGGTGTTTTCGTTCACCCCGCAGGAACTGTGGGAAGAGGTTGAGCGGCTCGCTGACGCCGCCAATCAAAATTTCCATGAGGGTCTTGGGAAAACAAGAATACCCAGCAAAACACCCAAAATGGGGCCCAAAAGGGCAACAAAAAGGTGAATGACACCCGGAATGTTCAGGATCATTGTAGCATCTGCCTTCTTCTAAGCTAAGACGCATTCTACTGCTAATCACCGATGGTCTGCTTACGATCACAAGGTGATTGGTGAAAATGTCAGTAATTCGCAGAATTCAGACAGGAATGACAGACAGGTGCATGGTGCCAAGGGGGGAAAGGGTAATTCGACTCCCTCCGGTGGGAACAAAAATACTGGAGGCCCTGGCGGGTCCCAAGGCAAAGGGAATCGGACTCCATCCGGCTCCGGTGGGCAGCCAAACGGCCAGACAAGTCCTAATGGCAACGCCGGAGGCGGAAATCGAAATCCAGGCCAAATCCCTCAATCCGGTACAAACAAAGGAAATGCTCCAGGATCACAGGGTAAAGGTAAGGGAAATCCTTCAGGAACCCCTTTCTCTGGTAAGGGCAGCGGGCGTGGCGACGGTGGTGGCCCATCATCCGGCGGCCGTGGCCGTGGACGTGGAAAGGGAAATCATCGTGTGGATCAGGTCTCAGGTGCAGATCAGGTGTCCGATGCGGATCGAGATTATGTCGAAAATGCCCTGAATCCAGCGGATGATCCGTTCCAAGATGAGTGGATCGACGAATCCGGCTGTGTTCACAATGTTAACGCAGCCGCTGGAGGTCAGAACGCCTAGGGGAGCCACGAAAATCGCCCCTCCCACGGCGATTTCAGGCATGATCCCCAAATTCCTGATCGACCATTACTTGATGTAGGGTCGCTTGTCTCCTCTCCCCTGGATCCGGCAGCGGATCCTTCTGTTGTAGTGGACGAGGTTGGTGTACAGTCCAAGCACAGGGCCCGACAGTTTGTCACAAAGCTGTGGGTCTCTGATTGCAAGGGAAATTTCCATCTCGCCACTTGTTTGTGTGACAATGGATCAGAGGTAAATCTCCAATCCAACTCATTCTTACCCGACGACTGCGTGTTTGAATCGCCTCATCCTGTTACCCTCGAGGGAGTTTCTGGACATTCTCTCGCAGGTGGGCAACGCGGTTGTTATATATCAACTCATTTGGTCGCTCAAGACCTTTGGGAAGAGCAAAATGTGGAAGAAGTTGTCCTAAGGATGACTACTTCTATCGTGCTGACATAAAGTATGACCTTTATTTGGGCCATCCTTGGCTTCGCAAGAACAGGGTAGCGCCCGTAGGTCATCGTCGTTGTTTTTTGCTGGAGTCAGGTCCCTTGGAGCGTCCTGAATTTCGTTTTTTGCACGCAGGGTTTAAAAGTGCAGAAGAATTTTTGAAGCAAAAAGTGACACCAAAATTTGGTGAAGATGTCACCATTGCAGAGGTGAATGGGAGTGCCGATTACTCCCAGGAGTTAGAATGTCTTCGTAGGGACTCCCAGCCACGACGCCCTTCGCGCTGGCACTCTTCATCCTACAGAGTTGTCGACAAATGGCGCGATGCAATTTGTGAATACTTTCATGAACATCATTCATTTTGGCCACAGTATGATGCATTTGCTAACCGTATGAACAAGCGCTTTGACAAGCACTTTAGCGACGCTTGGACCCACAAATGGGACAAGAAGTTGTGGATTAATCCTCCGTTTCGCTTAATCCAGCAGGTCATCCATAAAATCAAGCAAGATAAAACCCAGGCAATTTTAGTTGTGCCCTTGTGGGACGACAAGCCTTGGTTTCAGGAATTACAAGACATTTGTGTAGATTACATCGAACTTCCCAGGAAGATTAAGCTGTATGCCAGGGACAACACAGGTCCCCTGCCACAGCGGTCCTGGAGTTCGCTTGCATTCCTGGTGGATGGAAAGCTTTCTGACTCTAATTCTGCTGATTCTAGTACAGATTCCTGTGTTGGGTCTGAATCTGAGGTTGAGCGTGGTACTGATGATGAATCTATTTTTTCTGATTTTTGTCCGTCAGATACCCAAGGTGATTCAACGTCCAATGGATCCGCCTCGTCTCCCTCTTCCCCAATACGGTCGACATCGAAAAGAATCTTCAGTGCACGGGCGAGGAAAAATCTCCAATCGCGCCGCAAATTCAGAGTTTTTTATGAAAAACCCCCTGTGGAAGCTTTCATGGATCCTTTCGAGGAGCTGGATCACGAAGAGAATCTCTGGGATTTCGACACACGACCCACCTATCTTCAAGAGGCAGTTGATACGGACCTGTTTAGGGACATCCGTAAGAAGATTCTTCCTGCCAAAGCCGAAGAAGTCGCCAAAGTTTTTTCGACAGTAATTCCTGGCGATCAGGTGGACACTGAATTGTGTTCCAAGTCAAGAGAAAAGATTTTTGAGGAACGGAAGGACACAACCCTTTCAGGGAAGTTGATCAAAGACCCCCCTGTCCGTGGACAGTTCGGTGAAGCCTTCATCGAGCTTCGTGAAGGGTACAAGGCAAAAAAACAGCGCCCTTATGAAAATCATGGACACAAACATGAGATCCTCAGAAAAATCATCGAGAGAAATCTCAGGGAATTTGGTTGGCTTGAGGGTTGTATGACCAGCGAATGGTGCTGTTCACCCTTCACAGTCCCGAAGCCACCGCCTGCAGACCAGAACACAATTGATGGTTGGCGAATGGTGGTTGATTTTCGCAATCTCAACGCCGAAACCAAGGCGGATTCGCACCCCCTGCCCCTCATTGAGGAGGAAATCGCTAAGAGGGCAAGAGGTCGTTTGTTCTCTGTGCTGGATCTCCGTCACGGCTTTCACCAAATGCCGTTGAGGAAGGACAGCAGACCTCTCACCTGTATGTGCACGCCATGTGGCCCAGTCCAGTGGACCGTCATGCCCATGGGCTTGAAGAACGCCCCCTCATTTTTTCAAAGAATGATGGAGGATGTGCTGTTCACAACCCATCCTGAGCTTCGTGCCTTCGTGAGTGTGTACATAGATGACATAATCATCGCGACGGAAGGGGAGGGACTGACCGAAGCCGAGCTGGTGGCCCTACATGAGAAGCAGCTGAACCAAGTTTTGGACATTCTTGACGCCAATCACCTGATTTGTGGGCCAAAGAAGGGAAAATTATTTTTAAAATCAGTCGAATTTTGTGGTTCTCTCCTAGAGAATGGCACCCGACGACCCAGTCCAGGGAAGCTCGTCGCTATTCAGAAGTGGAAGCGCCCTGAGACGATCACGGAGTTGAGAGGATTCCTGGGTTGTTGCAATTTTTACCACACTTTTGTGCCGAATTATGCCAAATTTGCTGCCCCCCTCACTGAATTATTGAAGGTAGGGAGAGATGCAGGCAAGGCAGGTTCAAAGGTTCGTGTCAAGTGGACTGACGAGTGCGAGGAGGCCTTCCATCACTTGAAGGCAGCCCTCTGCGAAGTCGCCACGTTGCATGTGCCCCAATTTGACCGACCCTTCTACATTAGAACCGACGCATCTAGGTACGCGATCGGAGCTGTCCTTGAACAGGTTGATGAAGCCACCGGCGATCATTACCCTCTTGCATTTTGGTCACGGAAGCTAGCCCCACGCCAAATGCAATGGTCGCCGCGTGAGCAAGAGACTTACGCCATCATCTGTGCTTTAAAAAAGTACCAATCGTGGGTTGGCACCAATCGAGTCGAGGTCCTGACGGATCATCGATCTCTGGAGTATTGGGCCACTGAACACATTGATACTGTCGCGAGCCCAGCTGGTCGACGGGCCAGATGGCACGAATTTCTCTCTCTGTTTGACCTCCATGTGTCGTATCTGCCTGGAAAACACAACACGGTAGCGGATGCTCTGAGCCGATGGGCTTACCCCGCCTCAGAGGGGCTGCAAAGTACCAACATCCATGGTACGGAGCAGGACCGCCATGTCATCATCGAATGGGATCAGGAAGAAAAGAAACTCATTCGACGTGCATGCATGCAGTGCGCTGTTAAACAGCACGCATTGCCGTGTCACGACATCACGGCCATCACAGATCCGGCGCATGCTCACGAGATCTGCACCAAAACGCTGAAAGTCGTGGAAAAAGTCACCGATCCCTCCTCAGGGAGTGTGAAACGGTTTGACTATACCCGACAAGTAAGTCGATTTCGGTTGATCGAGGGCATTAAGCGTCGAGATCCGGCCAAAACTCCACCCCTGCCTAAAGATTCCCTGATAATCGGTGACTGGACGTCCGATTACCTGCAGGATCCCATGTTTAAAGAGGTCTTTGGAAATCTCCAATCCAAAGATGCTCACAAGGATGGGATTTTTGCTGAGTACTCGTTGGATGGGGGGAAGCTGTGGATGGAGGGTAAATTGTGTGTGCCAGACGCCCTAGCCCCCCGAGTGTTAAACTGGTGGCATAAATGGGAGTCCCCCCACGCACATGGCCGTCGACTGTGGTCGATGATTAAACATAGGTTGTTTGGCTCACGGCTATATACTCACTGCATGAAAGTAGCCGCCGGATGCGCCCAATGTGCTGTCTCGACGCCCCCCAGCGCGAAGAAGCACGGCCATCTGAGGCCTCATCCTATTCCGGAGCGCCTCTTTAACAGAGTCACCAGTGATTTTTTCTATCTCGGTGAGCTCGATGACGAAGAGTGCCATTGGACTAATAAAAAAGTCAATGGTGTGCTCCTTATTCAGTGCCGTCATTCCGGCTACATTCAAGTGTTGCCTTGCAACATTGAGTCGATGACTGGCAAGGCTGCCGCCAAATGGTGCGCGCAGACCTGGATGGGAGGCTGGGACGTCCCATCCGAGGTGGTCACGGATTCAGGCAAAGAGTACACCTCCGAATGGTGGAGAGAATTGTGTGCTCGCCTTGGAATCCACCACCTCCGATGTGAAATCCACTCGCATCGAGCGCTGCCTGGCGAAAGAGCCGGCCGCTCAATTATTAATATGCTTCGTAAGGAGCTCGCGAGTGAAAAGGATTTCCATTGGATGGAAGTTCTCTTCGCATTGCTTCGCCGTTACCACAACACGCCTTTGTATCATGGCCTTTCTCCAAATGAAATTGTCTTTGGACGAAAGAAGTGTTGGTGGAACATGCCGTTGAATAATCCTCGCCCCTGTAAAGATGCTTCGCTGTTTTTGGACGAAGTCCAACGAGCAGATAAATCTGTGTCGAAATTAATCGAGAAGCATCAAGCTGACTGGCTTTGGGTTCAAAATCAAGGTCGAAAAAACCCCCACAATTTTGAAGTCGATGATCGAGTTTGGCTTCGAAAATCCGAAACCACCCTGGACGGAGATGACAAGCTTCTTCCCTTGTGGGAGGGGCCATTCGCTGTTACAGCGCGTCTTGGTGAGAACAGGTGGAGGATTCGTGTGGATGTCAGCAGGGAAATTGACGTTACGGGCGATCGCCTCAAGAGAGAGATCCCCTTCCCCAAGGATCGGGTTAAACCCCTTTTTTGGACTGCAAAACACTTGTCCGATCGGGTCATCGAAGGGGGGAAGTACGAACTCAAGAGGATTGTTGAAGCAAGACGTGACGCCAAGGGCGAATGGGAATTTCTGTGTGAGTGGAGGGGCTTTGATTCCAGTCACAACAACTGGGAACCAGCCCAATCTTTTGTCCATGGATACACCAAGGGGTTCATCGACTTCCTGAAGAAGCACCCCGAAATTGGCGTACTCCTGACAGATTGTTTGTCGAAACCAGACAGACAAGTGGAGAGCGACGGAAAACGACCTGTGGTGAATCGAGATCCAGCCTTTTACGGCCCTCAGCAGCCACATTCCAGGGCTGATCCGTCGATCCCCCCTCCTGCGGTCAGGCCAGCCCAGGAGCCAAATGAGGACCAAGCTTCGAGTTCGGCCGCTGATTTGCAGCGCCCAAGCCGTACGAGGGCCAGGCCAGACAGGTTGGTGGTCACATGTATTCGTGCTTGGCCGAATTGAGGAAGCCATCCTACCACATTCTGCTCAATCCACTGTTCATTCTTTCTGTTTATGTCATGATGTGGAGAACTGCGAATGTTTGATAATTTGACGTCAATCAACTTTTCTTTGGTCTCCGTTCGGCAGACAAGGCGTAGATACGCTGACGGAGTGTGCTGCCGTGTTCAGAAAAAACCAAACTCAGGCTTAATTCAGGCAGATTCGGGGTAATCTTGTCTCTGTTGGTCTGTGCATCTTTGGAATTTGGCTACTCGTGCAGATGGAAGCAAATGTACATAATCAAAACGCTGGCCAGCGACATTCACCCCTACAGGCATCCCCTGTAGTACTGGCTGCACCAGATGCGACGCCAGGAACTCAGATCTTACCTTCATTTGCTGTGATGCTGACGCCAAAGTCCAGATTCAGATCCAGGATCCTCAAATGTACCTTGAATTTCTCAGGTTTGTCCATCATTCTGCCACTGTTGTACGAAACCCAGACGTCAATTGTTCAGACAATATTCATCTAGGAGCTCTAGGGACTTCTAACAGCAACCTCTGAAGTCCGTAAGCTTCGTTGTATTTTTGGCACACGCCAATGTGAGCTCAATTCGACCAGAAACTGTCGAGAATGGTGAATCCAAGTGTCTTGTGGGACTCCATCGAAAGATTGGCCTTGTCCAAGTCGATTGACACCACCGCCACTGTAAATTCGGTGTCTCTCAGTTATATACTGTCAGTAAAGCGCCTTCAGCGAACCTTCGGCGTGTTACATGCCAAGGATCCAGGGCCAGCATGTCCCATCATGATGCATCATCACATGATCCACATTTTGATAGAATCTGTTAGATGCTCGCGAACCAACGTGCCGGAAAGCACAATTGAGCTGAATAAACGACAATATATATTAACTTTAGTCTAAACGAAAGTGTTAGCAGTTTCAGTTTCAGACATTCCGCTTCATTTCACCTTCATCTCAGGGAATGTACTCATGTTAGGACAATTTAGATTGATTTCCTTGTCATCTCCCATCATTCCTCGAAGATCTGTTTAGATCTAAGTGAACAGAAGAACATCTCTACCTTCGGTGGTTCACTTAGGGTCTGTAGACTACATGTGTATTTGTTTAACCTCTCTGTGATTGCTTAATCCCCTCAATCTCTGCTCAAATTCATTCTCATTTTTGCTGAATTTTGTGATCATCCACCAGATGCGCCAAATCTGAGCCACATGCTGTACTTTTCAGAACGAGAAAAGCGGGATAACACGATGTAGAGTTCGGCGAGGACACCGTAGCGTGCCCGCGACAGCGAAACTGTGCCAGAGCGCTGAGATGTCACTCCAATTCTTGATCCCCCCACTCAATCCACCAATAATCTACCTCATTCTCAACCAATGCATGGTTTGGTATCGATTCTCGATACGTTTACATGCTTTTTAGCCCTTGACCTAATGTTTTACTGCACGGAGGACTGTTCGTCACTTCTCATTCTGTCTCATTTCAGGTTCATCCACCCTGATTCAGTGCCAATTCAGCCCAAATCAGGTCAGATCAAGCAGATTTCGCCCCATCGAGGCTACATTTCTATGTTTTTCTGGGACTTACCCGCACTACGTTCTTCGTTGACGTAGCGACACACCCCAGTGTGTTTTTGGAGGGGGAGTGTAAGTGCGGCTAGCCCCATCTGCTCAGATTTTCAGACATTCTGCCCAGATTGGCTACATTTTGGTCATTTTCTTTGCTTCGGCGGAATTGCCGCCTCGCAGCTCAGTCACAGGATATTTCCTATATATTTCTGATATGCCGGATTTGATTCCGCGGTCCATTCCCCGTAAATCCACCGCGTTTCGCTATTTTAGCTGGAATCGCCATTTGCCGCTGACGCGCGCTCGCGGGCCAGATCGGCCAAACCTTTTTACATAAATGGATTATTTAAATTCTTTCAGACAGTTTTGGACACTCAGATGTATTTAGAATAATTCCCCTCAATTTTCTTCATAGACTGGGATTTTCTGCCGGATAACAATCAGCATGGATCTTGCTTCTGTTGTCGCTGCTCTCGCCTCTGTTGGTGTCCGAGTATCCGGTTCTACCCCCAATAACAACATCCAGGGAGACTCCTCGCGTGCCTGCCCCACTGGTCTTGCCGGCCCCGAGCCCTCCGGCACCCACAACGACCCAGGGCAGCACTTTCATTCTCGAGGCACCTACAAGACGCCCTTTTCCCACCGTGGATCATCGGGCGCGGCTCCATGACCGCATGGGAGGCGCTCATCGTGGGGGAGGAGTGGGCGCGGGAGTGGGGCCGGTGGTGCACCGCCACGCGCGCCCCGGAGACCCCTGCGCAACGATACGCCGCCATGCCGCTCCGGGGGTGGGGGCCGGACACCCGGCCGAGACCCACCATGATCCGCGGGGCGGGGCCTGACCACCCGTGGGACGCGGCGACGGGGGAATGGCTGCAGGCGGCCCCGGGGCCGCAAACGGGATGGACTGGGGACGTATCCTCACTCGTCAGGACGCCCGTCCCGCCCCGCATCGTCCTTCACACCGCCAACGTGCTCCGGGCCACGGAGATACGCACGTGGGGACACGCTGCGGCCACCGTCCGGTGGCACCCCCCAGAGGACGGGGCCACCCAACTCACCGTGGCGCACTTCAAAGCTGGGGGGCCGGTATACGACGGCGCCCTGTCCAGGCTGGGCGACACCCAGGGGCCCTTGCTCCTCATGCTCCCCACCGGTATCGCAGCCGCGCTGCGCCAGGAGCTAGACGGCTGCGAAGGGCTGCGAGTGGGGTGGGAGGCAGTCGCGGACGGCACCCTGCTGGCCCTCCTCCACAGAGACACCGCGAACGGGTGCCAATGGGACGCGCTGACGCCCCACCTCACCGGGCGCCACGTGTACATGGCGAGCCCCCCCCAGGGGCACCCCCGCCCGGCGTGGGACGACCTCATCGCCGCCTTCCACGACCACGGGATCCTCCCCGGCGACACGTGGCAGGAGGTCCAGCGGAAGACGCTTGGCAAGGACTATCGGCGCCGCGTCCGCGCCCGCTTGCTGGAGATCCGGGACCCCCTCCGACAGAGGTGGGACGACCTCTGGCTCCGCCATCTCGACCCTTGGTCGCCGCCCTCCCACCTCCCACACACCTGCCGACTCTGCGGAGAGTGTGACACGGTGTCCTCCGCAGCAGCGACAGGCGCCAACAGGTGCGCGCGGTGCACCCAGGTAGCCGCGTGCCCCTGGCCCGAACCTCCCGCAGGCCCGCGCAGGCGCACAGAGGAGGAGGTCTTGCGCCGGCGCATCGAGGGGGCACACACCCCCTCGCACGAACAAGCGGGCCCCGCGGGCGCTGCCCTTCTGTGGATCCACGTGCACCTGCGGGACCCCACATCCGTTGCGCACCTGTCGCACGTGTTCGCCCCCTAACCCCCACCCGCCGCCGCCCTTTGCAGAGCCCGCAGCACCATGCCACACCGACGGGGGGATGGGCCGGGGCACACCAGGGCCCGCCGCAGAGCGCAGGAGGCGGCCGTCCGGGGCCTGGTGGCGGACGCGGTGGCGGAGGCAAAAGAAGCGCACGCTGCCGCACGGTGCGACCTGGAGGGCAGTGCGAGGGCATTCCTCAACGAGACCGCCCTCCCGGCCGTCCGCGCCCTGAACGGAGCGGGGGCCCCTACGCTGCTCCCGGCAATGCACCGGATCGTGAACGCCGTCCGGCCGGGGCTCATCAGCCCGGAAGCGGCCCTCTACGGGCACTGGATGGAGTGGCGCGAGTCCAATCGGTCGGGCCGGCCCCTGTCCATGGGGGACACCCTCCGGCTGACGGGAGCGGGGTCTGCCATGTCCCTCCGCAGTAGCGCCCCAGCCCCGCTGCACGCCCTCAGGACGCGCTACCCCGGGGACGCGGCCCCGTACCTGAACCAGGCGCGGGCCACGTACCCGGGGGGAGTGTCCGAGCTGGATGCGGCGCCCCCCCTTCTACACCCGCCGGACGAGGACCTGGAGGTGGGCGAGGTCACGGTGTTCGTGGAAGGCGCGGACGAGGCGTCCGCCCGCCCCCGGCCGACCAACCCGGTGTATGACGGCACCGGGCCTACCCCCCCGTACGCCGTCGTCTACGAGGCGTTCCCCAGGGAGCCCACTTGGTGCCCCGCCCTCCCACCGGCGACGCACGCGCCCCGCGGCTGGGCTAATCCAGACCTGTCCCCCCCCCTCTCCAGGACCAGGGGTGCCCACCACAGGGGGCAGGTCCTCTGGCAAGAGTGCCCTGGCACCCCCCTCCTCCTCCTCGTCGTCGCGACCCGCGGGGCCCGGGGCGGATCCTGGGGATCACCCCCACCCACCTCTATGGGGCCACACCCGTACCCCGCCCCCCCCTCCCGGCGCCCGCGGCGCGGGACGGAGTACACACCTTCCTGCGCACACAGGAGGTCACCGCCGTTACGGGGGTCCACCTGGTGCGGCTGCCCCCGACACCGCTCGACGACCCCCGAGGGCCCAGGGCCCTGAGCCCCGCCCCAGACTGGGAGCTGTGGCGCGACGCGTGGGCCGCGTGGCTCCCCCGCCTCCCCTCCCAATGCCGGTGGATGGCCGCGGACCCCCGGCCGTGCGGGGCTGACTCCACATCCGGCCCCCCACCCCCTCCCCCCCTCCCCCCCGCAGAGCACCACACGGCACTGCCCACGGCACGGCACTGATGCACCAGGAGGTAGTGGGAAGGGCGCGCCTGCCACCACGCATGCCTACCAGAGTAACAGTGATGGCAGACTCCGATGGGTCCCTCGGGCGGGACGACCGCCACCACCGCCGGTCCCGCTCCCGCTCCCCCGTCTCCTCCCCAGAGTGGACGGGGGAGACCCTCGCGGAGCGCGAGGAGCGGAGGCTGGCGGAGGCGGCGGCCGTCGGGCCGCCGCCGCCGGCCCGGGAACCTGGGCCAGCCGAGACGGCCGCCCCCGCCGCCCAAGCGGCCAGCCCCGCCGCCCCGCCCCGCCCTGACGCGCAGGAGGCGGAGACCGCGGCGGGCCACGCCGCGGCCCCGGCCGCGGCCCCCGGCACGCCGCCGACAAGGGGGGCAGCCCCGGCGCAGGAGCCGGACGCGTCGCCGAGGGCTGCCGCAGCCGCGCAGGAGAGCAAGCAGGGCGCGCGAGGGGTTGCGACGGACCCCGCACGGGCCGTGGGCGCCTCGCCGGCGGCCGCCGCGGCAGCAGAGGAGAACGAGGAGGGCGTGCGGGGGTTTGCGACCGCGGCCACGGGCGCCTCGTCGGCGGCCGCCGCGGCAGCGAAGGAGAGTGAGGAGGGCGCGCGAGGGGCTGCGGCCCCCAGCACGCCGCGCAAGCGGGGGAAGCACCCCGCACGGGCCGCGGACGCCTCGCCGGCGGCCGCCGCAGCAGCAGCAGTGGGCAGGGAGAGCGCGAAGTACCGCGCCCACGCCAACCCCGCCCACACCCACACCAGCCCCCCCAAGCCGTTCCCCCCCAAGCCCTTCCCCCCGGGGCGGGAGCGGCACGTCTGCCCCCCGACGCGCGAGCGCTCGCCGCCGGGCGTCACGCTGCCGCAATCGCAAAGGCAGCGGGACGCCCGGCGAGTGGTCCAGGAAGGGCGCAGCGGCGGGGGGGAGGGGAGCAGCGGACGGCGTGACAGGCAGGGGGCAGGGGAGGGGTCAAGGCACGGGAAGGGCGCGCAGGGGCGCGGACAGGGAGCCCAGGTGCAGGGGGCGGGGCGAGGGGAGGTGGGAGAGCGAGCGGGCCGGGGCGTGGTGGACGAGAGGCGGGACCCGCGACACGGGCAGGGGGTCGGGGAGGGGCCAGGGCACGGGAAGGGTGCTCAGGGGCGCGGGAAGGGTACCCAGGTGCAGGGGGCAGGACAAGGGGGGATGGGAGAGCGAGCGGGCCAGGGCGTGGGGGACGAGAGGCGGGACCCGCGACACGGGCGCGGGACTGGAAAGGGGCCCAAGGGCAAGGGCAAGGGCAAGGGCAAGGGCCCCAAGGGACAGGAGGGACGGGGCATGGGAGCCCAGGGAGGAGGGCGGAGCGAAGGGAGGGGGGCAGAGGGCGGAGCGCCCCCGCAGCCGGACGTGCAGCCGGTGAGGTGCATCCCCCCCGGCATTCAACAGATGCCGGCACACCACACCCACGACCACCACCACCACCACCACCACCACCTCTACAACATCGACCCTGACGCCGGCGAGCTTGTCCCCCCCCAACCCCCACGACACCAGCACCAGCAAGCCCCCCCCGCGCCGAGGGCGGAGCCGGTGCGGATGGCCTCGGCGGAGGGGGGACGGGGCGCGGCATCGGCGCCGCAGGCGCAGGAGCAGCGAGGGGGGCCGGCACGGGGGGCGGAGGAGAGCCGGCCATGGGACCGGGACTGGGGCGCAATCCCGGACCCGCTGGGGGGGGAGACCCTCCCCCTGGTGGGGGAAGTGTACGGGTGCTTGTGCTGGGCCAACCAGGGGACCTCCAGGAGGTCGCGGAACCGGCCCTTCGATGCCGTGCTCCTCCGGAGGGACGGAGGAAACCGAGAGGCACCCCCGGGGGGGTGGGCGGCCCCAGAGGACCACGAGAGGGTCCTCAGGTCAGTGATCCGGGCGGCGTGGCCCGACAGGGAGCCGACGTGGCCGGCCTTCCTGGAAGGGGGAGCGGTGCTCCGCATCACGGATGCGGACGCCAACAACTGGCTCCCCCGGGCTTTGCGTAGCGCCCTCGCCCACTGGCGCTACCGCCGGCACAACCCGCCGCCGCCGCAGCCCCAGCCCCCACACAAGCGGCGGCGCAAGTGAAGGCCCAGACGGCGGGTACGGGAGGGTTCGGGGGGGGGGATGGGCCCCCTGACCCACGCCCCCCCCACGGTATGGCACGACGTGCGAGGGCGCGCCACCTCCCGCGGGAGGGAGTGCGGAGACAACGAGCGCGGGGAGGAACCGGCTGCCCCGCAACCCGCTAACCACTGACCGCTAACCCCCACGGCCACCCCCGGCCGGCCGGCGCCGCGCGACAACGGCCGGGGGGGTAAGGGCCCCGGCGAGGGCCTGCGCGAGCATCCGGCTCTCGGTAGGGGGGGCGGGTGAAGGGCGCGACCCCCTGGCCGATGGCTGGCCCCAGGGACCAGGACCGCCATGCCGCCCCCGCCCCTCCCCCCCGGCCGGCGAGAGGCATCGCCAGGGGGCCAAAGGGCCCCCCCCAACCCACCCCCCCCCCCCGCACAGACCCGAGGGCGGGCGGGGAGGCGGCCCCCCCACCCCCCCCCCCCCCGCACCCACCACAGCAGGGGAGCCACAGGCGCGGCCCTCCGCCCCCCCAGGGCCGGGGGGGCGCCCCCCCCTCAGGGGGGACGGCGGTGCGATGCGGGCAACGGCGGCTGGGCCTGCTCCCGCGAACCCACACCGGCGTGCTGGAGCAACGCGCACAACGGAGCAGGAAGGAGGCCGCGCCCCACATGACCCTCCCGTAACCACAGCCCGCTCCGAGGTGACAGAGGGAGGGTTTCAAGTCAGATGGGGCCCCCAGGGGGGCGGTCCACGGGCCGCCCCTCACCCCCCCCACCCCGGGGCGGCACTTCAGCCCCAACCGCACGCGCGCGCCGGAAGGGAGCGCACCGGCGACACGGAGAGAGCCAGGAAGGAGTACCACAGGCCGCCGCCTGGAACGAGAGCAGGGAGGCCGCGGCGCGACAGCCCCCCCCCCGCCCCCCCACCGGCCCGCCAGCCACGGGGGCCCCAGCCCCCACCCCCCGAGGCAGAAGGGATGGACCCCCCCCGCCCGAGAGGGGAGCCGGAGTGTGACCCGCCCCCACGCCCCAGCCGCCGGCTCAAATGGGGGCCGCGAAGAACAAGTGGGCCCACGCCTGCGCACCGGGACGCCGCGCAGATCGTGCCCAGAGAAGCCGGGTGGGCGCGAACCGGAATGGTATGGGTGGCCACGCCCCCCATGGACAGCACGACACCAAGTGACGCCCGCTTTGTTGCCTACCCAGGGAAAGCGGCGCGCCACCTCCCGCGGCAGGGAGTGCGGAGACAACAAGCGCGGGGGGAAACCTGCCGCCCCACAACCCGCTAACCACTGACCGCTGACCCTCACGGCCACCCCCGGCCGGCCAGCGCCGCGCGGCAACGGCCGGGGGATGAGGGGCCCCAGAGAGGGACTGCGTGAGGATCCGGCTCTCGGTAGAGGGGGGCGGGGGAAGGGCGCGACCCCCCTGGCCGATGGCTGGCCCCCGGGGCCGGGACCGCCAAGCCGCCCCCCCCCCCCTTTGGCCGACAGGAGGCATCGCCAGGGGACCGAAGGCCCCCCCCCACTCCCCCCCCCCCCTCCCACACAGGCCCGAGAGCGGGCGGGGTGGCGCCCCCCCCCCCCCCCCCGCACCCATCCCAGCTGGGGAGCCACAGGCGCGGCCCTCCGCCCCCCCAGGGCCGGGGGGGCGCCCCCACCCACAGGAGGAACAGCGACACGGTAAGGGCAACGGCGGCTGGACCTGCTCCCGCGAACCCACACCGGCGTGCCGGAGCAACGCGCACAACGGAAGACGAAGGAGGCCGCGCCCCGCATGACCCTCCCGTAACCACAGCCCACTCCGAGGGGACAGAGGGGGGGTTTGCAGGTCAGCTGGGACCCCCAGGGGAGCGGTCCACGGGCCGCCCCTCACCCCCCCCCACCCCGGGGCGGCACTTCAGCCCCGACCGCACGCGCGCGCCGGAAGGGAGCGCGCCGGCGACACGGAGAGAGCCAGAAAGGGGTACCGCAGGCCGCCGCCCGGAACGAGAGCGGGGAGGCCGCGGCGCGACACCCCCCCCGAGGCAAGGGGGATGGGCCCCCCCCACCCGAGAGGGGAGCCGGAGTGTGACCCGCCCCCCCGCTCCAGCCGCCGGCCCACACGGGGGCCGCGAAGAACAAGCGGGCCCACGCCTGCGCACCGGGACGCCGCACAGATCGTACCCGGAGAAGCTGGGTGAACACGAACCAGAGTGGTATGGGGGGCCACGCCCCCCATGGACAGCACAACGCCAGTGACGCCCGCTTTGTTGCCTGCCCAGGGAAGGCAGAGGGACGGAAAGAGGCAGAGCGACCCCCCGCCCTACAGTCAGTCGGCGACCCGGCGGTGCTACTGTCCGCCTCTTACCCCTGTGCACGTCAGTCGGCGATCCAACGCACCCCACCCAGCCCCCTCCCCCCCTGTCCCGACCCCGTGCACGTGGACTGGGGCCTCCCGGCACGCGCAACACGCTTCACAACGCACAGCCCCACCCCCAGGACTGGATTCATAGCCGACGACACCCCTAAGTGGCGTAAGAGACTCCCGCGGCCCAGTAGTGAGAGCGTCGGTCTTCAATCGTCCAGTGCGGGGGTTCGATCCCGGGCGTTGGTGCTCCTGGGATCCCTGCACGTAGAGCTCTCTAGTTGGCGACGTGGGAACCACCCCCCCCTCCAGCAACTCGCGCCACCACCGATACCGGTGGATCGGGTGGAGGTCTCGTTCGTTTTACCCCCCACCCAAGAAAAACAAAACACATGGGAGCCACCCACCCCTGCAGCAGTGCGCACCGTCACCTGTACTCAAACAGGTCGATGGGAGGCCTCGTCCGGTATTCGAAGGGATCGGTGGGAGACCACCGATCCCGGGGTTCGAACCAGCTCCTTCGCGGCGCGCGCCTGGTGCGCTACCTCCGGGGCGGCTGCCTTCTGAGATACACTGGCACCCGGGTCACACAACAAACGCGCCCGCAACCCCCTCCCCCTGTGCTAAGAGTAAGCCCGCGGTAGGGGTGCTCTGCTGGGCCATGAACCGGAACATTGGTGCACCACTCCAGCCACGGTCACCCCAACCCCCCAACGCATCCCGCAGGGCGAAGCTCCGTGCGCATCAGGCTCGTCATGGGAATCCGGCGGGCCGGCGCCTGGACACCAAGTCGACACCTCTCTCCCCCCCCGCAAGAACAGAGCGGGGCCCCCACAACCGCACGCCCGCAACGCAGACCCCGACAGCCCACCTAGTGGACGGGCAGTCGGGGGAAGAGGAGCGCAAGACCCAGAACGCCCCACGCAACGGACGAAGGCACCCCCCCGGGGACGCCCTGCCGCCGCCCCCACAACCCCAAGCCAAGTAGGCGGGAACCGGGACCGGACCGCCCCCCCCCCAGCACGCCAGACGGAGCACGGGACCGGGGCAGGACACGCGGAGGGGCACGGACCACATGGAACGGCCCTACCAGCGCCCAGTGCCGGGACCACGCGAGATGCGCGCGCCACACCACCCAGCGGGGAACGGACACCGCGAGAGCGCGAGCGCACACACACGAAAAGGACACGCGGGGACCACCAGAAGGGCAACCGGACCGAGCGCGCGGAACGCACAGACCGCATGGAATGGCGTACCAGCGAGCGAGGATAAGGGACACCCGGACGGGACGGCCCGCCACACGCAGCGCGGGACACGCGGGGCGGGAAGGGGGAAGAAGGGGAGACACAACACCAGGTACCGGCCCGAACCCCCCCGAACCGGCCGCGAGCGCCGCGCACACACAGACGGGACACTGCACCCGCCAAGGCAGTAGTGGCACACAGCGCCACGCCCCAACCCCTAGGCTAGGCAGCCTCCGCGCCAGCCCAAGGGGGTCCCACTGGCGACAAGCCAGTAGCACGGGCCCGGCGGCGCCGGTGCCCCGGGCGACCACGCATTAGGGGGGCGACGCAGTGGGTAAGCGCCCGCGGCCACGGCTGCGAATTGATGCACTGACCGGGGAGTGGCGAAACGGGGAAGCCGGGGAAGGACGGGGCTCCGAGCTCTGTGAACCCGGGGGACTCTGCCACCAGGCAGGAGGTGCGTCTTGGAGGGCCCCCCACTAGGGCCCGGTGGGGAGGATATCACCTGGCCCGACCAGGTGGCCCCCCGGGCCCGAAAGGCGTCTAGTACCCGCAAAATCAAACCTCAAACCTCAAACCTCAAACACTGTGTTTGTGCCTCTCCTGCTGCTTGCTGCTGGTGTAGGGTTTCCTGCTGCTTGTTTTTGATGAGTAAAATGTTTTGTTTGCTGAAATACAACCAATCCAGGATAGCCCAAGCCAGAGATAAGCAAGTAGAAGAGAATCAGGATCAAAGCATGAAGGGCTGCAGTGTAAACAGTGAAAGATGTTAGAATATTCACAGAAACTGCAATTCAGGGCAAATCGGATTGCATATTCACAAAGATAGCTGAAATGTTTTGGAAAAGAGTTGGAAAACTGCCCCATGGTCACTCCATCTCCATAGTGCCATCTCAGGAGATGTGCACTCTTTGTTTTGGGTCCCATATGTGCTGAGGTGGCAGGGCATGTGGCGATGAGGTCACTGCCATGTCACATGGGATCTTCCTACTTAGCTAGGCTGACCGGGAATGGAACCCAGGACCTCTCAAAAAGAGGTGCCCAGCCCCCTAGGGTGCATACCACTAGGACAGCTAAGAATTCATGAGAAAACATAGATAAATTCATAGGCTCTGCCCCGGATATGTCAGTTCTCAGTCGACTCAGGAAAGATGAATAGCCTCACAATGATAGGGGATTAAGGGGTCCACTCCATATCCTGATTTAGTGTTTGGTTCCATAGGTCAAAATGTGTTATCACCACTTTTGGTTGGGCCAATACTAAGACAGAAATGCCTGTGTGCTTGGAGCATCTCTAATACAACTAGAGTATACCCTAAAGCATCGGAAAAGCACTTTTTCTTACTTACCACCCTTGGGGTGGTTTTATCCCCCCGAAGGGGGTGGTTTTAACAAAGGGGGGGGTGGTTTTATCCCCCAAAAGGGTCGGTTATATCCTCCCAAAGGGGTGGTTTTATCCCCCCAAAGGGGTGGTTTTATCCCCCATAAAAGTGGGCATAAAACCACCCGGGGTGGTTTTAAGGGTGGTTTTATCCCCCATTTGGGGGTGGTTTTATCTTAGCCCATGCAAACTGCACCCTGTTTTTCACCTCAAGGGCGGCATTTGTGTGCAAAAAAAAGACGCGCAGTTTCCGCGTGTTTCCACCTGAAAACTGAGAATTAAAAAACGGAGTAATCTCAAATATATTTTTTTAGGCTATCAGCGGAATGCAAGTAGTTAGAGGTATGAGAAAAACGGTTTTTTTGGCATGTTGAGTGCGCGAGGCCTCGCGCACTCAATTATGCAGAATGTGTATTTCCCAATGGTCCTGAATAAACAATATTCCATGCCAAATGAGGCTCTGATGTCTTAATGGGTGCCTCATGGTGTGCCGTTCGGGTCATGTCAGCAGCAAGAGTGGTCAATCAATTGACGTTCTGTACACGCCATGCACCATGTAAGGTGTAATAGATCTAAAAAGGCGGGTTGCCCTCAGTCCTTGCTAAACACACGATTTTCAGTTAGTTTACCTACAAATGAGGTGCCCAGCCTCCCATCTTTTGGGGCTGTACAACAGTTTGTCAGAAGCGCTAGGTCACAGGACGTATGAAGCAAGTGCTCTAGAGGAGGATAGTCTAATCGCTACTCTTGAGCTCACTGTTTTCACAGGATTCCAAAAGGGAGGAATCTCAAAAAGCCTTTTGGAGGCTATCGGCAGAATGCAAGTAGTCAGGGGTATTCAAAAACCCATGCTTCTAGCATGTTGAGTGCGCGAGCCCTAGCGCACTGAGTGTTCCGCTGTGCAAGTCTTTAACCCATATTGAATCTTGCAGTTTTGCTTTTGCTCCATCCTTGCTTCATGGCACTTCCGATGTCAAAAAAGTGATCTCAAAAAAGCCTGAAAATCTCACTCCAGCTGGCTGAGTGCGCGAGGCCTCGAGCACTCAGCCTCCCATAATAAGTATTTTTTCATGTGGACATGTACAGGATGTGTGAACAGCGCCCATCTTTAATAGTTTTCCAGACGATCCAAAAATTGGTATTCTTTAAATTAGCCAACAAAATGTTTTTTCGGGGAAAATGACCGGTAAACCCTCTGATTTTGGACTAAAGAATGGTTATTTGACCCCCCCAAAAACAGCAAAAAATGGGCAAACCTGATGAAAAATGCATTTTCAAGCATTTTCAAATTTTCAAGATGGCAAAAAAAACTATTTTTTTCGGTGACAAAATCTAGGTGCTTAGGTGAAAAAAAGGGGGTGCAGTTTGCGTGGGCTACGTTTATGCCCGGGACCACAGGCCCACCCGTGATCAAAAAATATTTTCAACTTATTAGCCTTTGCCAAAATCGGATGTCTACACCAAAACATTTCTCAGAATTTTTTGAAAAATCTCAGTGGTGCACGACAAGCGGCGGCACAAATGTATTTTGGTGTGTTCTGCCATTACCCACTTGATTAGGTCACAAAACTTGAAATAAGCCACAAATCTCAGACCTCGAGTAAACCTATAATCAGCAAAGTACTTCTGAGATTTCTTCAATTCCGCTTCGTTCACCCAGTTCTGTTGTTCCACAGATGGCCGATTTTTGGGACAAAACAAAAGGAAGATACGTTGAAGGGACGAGTGGTGCAGAAATCATCTAACAAACAGACTTGCAATGGGCAACTTTGATGTTTTTCCATTTATCAAATTGTGACGACCTTGAAATTTTGAACACACTTGTTGACTGTAATTTGTGGCACACGAGACGAAAAGGTGAACTCGCAAGAGAAGGTGGGGACAACACCGGTTGCTTTGGCCTGCACCTGCCCACTGGTTACAACCATCCTGCTTCAGTGGGTGGTTTTGACGCAAATCGTCTTTCCATGGACATCGTAGCCCATGTGATGTGCAAAAGCACGTACAGGAGACCCAGCTGTGCACCCTGCCCACGTGTCCAAACCACCAAACCTTCATTGCTTGTGTGGGCGGACGGGCGCATGCAAGAGAAGCGTGTACCCACAGTACTACCTCAGTGCCCGCCACCGGTACACACACACATAGACACATACACCCAACGGAGCGCACACAATCCATCACGATACTTGTGTATACATCAGCGTGAGCGCAAGCACTCCATCCCGCAGAGCACAAGCACCCCGGTGTAAAACATGTGCCACATGTAAAACTCAAAAATGGTCAAAACATTGCGAAAATGCCAAGAAATGCCAGATATGCATGTTCTTGCAATCTGTTCAGCACAAAGACTATAATTACAGAGCGACATCAGCTCTCGGCACAGGGTGCATTTTTGCATTCAGCTGATTTTGAGGCACATTGAGTGGCATATATAAGAAAAACTATCAACCGAGGGAACACAAGACACACTGCAATGTGTTAGCATTGGTGTCAAAGTTATCTCGTGCTACGCTTCTCTTACAATTCAGCAGTGCTTTCAACGCACTGCACAAACTGACCATAGCATGACAACGCTTCCACCATAAGATGCAGTGGAAACGGCCACACCTGTCGACAGTCCACTGCGCGCGTCCAAAGATAAAGCGCACAAAATTTTTGCCGTCTCATCGGAGCAATTGCCTCTTTTGCAGCGACCTCAAATTCGTTCCCAACATTGTTCTGGTGCGCCGTGAGCAACACGAGTGCTTAGCCCTCTCACTCAACTGCAATTTCTGCATGATTTGTCAGAGCGCTCCCTCCAATGCACGCACGTAGCGCGCTCGCTTAAGCATGACTTGTCGGAGCACCAACTCTAGTGCAAGTACACTCCGCGCTCCATTCCACGTGACTTGCCAAACCGCTCACAACAGCATCTTTTCACGACACGCTTCCTTTAGCGCTGGTTGTTGTCTCTTGCAGCGGCGCTATTTGGTAAGCTTTGCTCATGTTTATTCCGGGCTAAAGCGCGTGCAAGACTCGCACACGCCTTCCGGACGCTTCGTCTCGGAATTCAGCATACTTGCTGGTGGTCCACCCAGCGCCGATGTAACACCCAAAACTGTTAAAGGCTCATAGTCCCTACTTTGCTGGACCACATGGCACACGTTTAGGGAGGCTCGAGTAAGAAAAAGTGTGTTTCATCTACCAGTAGAGTAGCTTTAGTTGTATCAAAGACCCCCAAAGATACACTACATTTTGATCTCAGTATTTGCGTTACACAAAATCAAGTTAATGCATTTTGACGTATAAAAATGAGTCAGTATTGAAGGAGAGGTGAAGTGATCCTTGTCCCTGAACCTATGATTAATTAAGTAGATCCGAAACCGATTTATTGATTCACTGTGGGCACTGCTGCTCTGGTTCAAAGGCCATACATTTTCAGGTTTTTTTTTCATGAATGCCTTCTTACGTTAGTCCTGTGCACCCTAAGGGCCAATGCACCTCTTTTTAAAAGGATCTGGGTTCGAACAAGACTAGCCTAGCTAATGAGAATGAGCTTAACTGAAATGGCTGTGACCTCAGTGCAACATTACATGCCACTCCAGCACTTATGGGACCAAAAAAACAAAGGGATCACATCTCAGAGTGACCCTACTTCAGAAAGAATGCCAATGAAGGCAATTTTCATCTTCTGTGTAGTTATTTTTCTCGCTATCTTTTGGTATCTACAATTTGAAGTTGATATATTGTTGTGAATACTTGATACTTCTTTGTATTGCAGCACTTTATGTTTGGAGTGATTAGATCCTTATCTCTTTGCCCAACTTGATTGCTTGCTCCAATTGGATTTCACTCGGTTTCCATCCTCAAAACTACTCCCCAAAACAGCAAGGCCTGAGAATGAATTACAAGCACGATACAAGCAGGAGCCAAGACACAATGAAGGACATCAAGCTTGAATTCAAGTCCTTTCCTACCTTTTGGTACCACACACTGCACCGCTTTGCGGTCCGGTGGAACCGTGTGCAATACAAACGGACCGTCGAGGACCAATCATGTATTCTTTGCAGGTCGGCAAAAGACCTATGGACACCAAGGACACTATTGAGCTAACCGCGCCACGCACTGCACCAGTTGAGCCGGCGCCAACCCCCGCGCTCACCGTGCACAAAGACCATCCACAAAAGCGCTTTCACGGTGAACTAGTATATGGACTTGAGTACTTGCAGTACCTTTAAGCTGCATTGGTGAAAACGACGGGTCGCTTGACTAGAGTGGCTTGCGAGCTGTTTCAAAGGGTTGGGTGTTTCCTCAGCAGCTCAAGGCAACGAGAAACGGAAGGTTGGAGAAGTGGGAGATTACGAAGAAACAAACGACCTAAAACGCGAGAGTGCCTTTGTTATGAAGCCCTTCCCTTTGGCCACTCCTTCTGAAGCTTTTGGCGCCACTGCCTAGAGTGAAGCATTACCGAAGACCCCATGACCTTCAAGGACAGGGTTTGACCATGCCCACTCCTGTTAAACCAAGCGCTTTCCGGATTCGCGGCATAACTCAGTAACTAGCAGCCTGCGGGCGCCGCAAATTTTTCCAATTTGCTCCATCGATCAGGATTCCAATTATTCATCCATTCCTGTGTTTAAGTCCGCGCATCCCGCATTCCTCTGCGAGATGATCGCATTTTACTGTCGCCAGTCGCCACGATCAGTTGACAGTTCTGATGACTTCACGCATCAGATTTTGGCTTATTGAGACCCACCGGGTGGTGGGAGATGGCTGCTCCTGGCAGGAGCCGCCCCTGGGGTGCTCCTCAGGAGCACCGATCCTGGCTCCTGAGGAGCTCGGACCCTGAGGGGGCTCCTGAGGAGCACCGACCTTGGGTCCTCGGGAGCCAAAGCTCCTAAGGAGCACCGACCCTGCTCCTGAGGAGCAACTTGGCTCCTCAGGAGCACCGACCCTGGCTCTTGAGGAGCCAAAACAAAAAAGAGTCATTTTTTCACTTTTTGCTCAGTACTTTGCATATTTTCTACAAAGGGTGACCATTGTGGGAGCAAAGCTACCAACAACTTGGATAAAAGTTGCATTTTTGGAGCCTTAGAGGCTTTACTAATGTCTGCATGATTGATCCCCAAGAACACCACCTCTGCTCGTTGGGAACAATTGTGTTTCCGAAGAAAAGCGGCCCTGAAGAGTGAAAACGAAAAAAGGTATTCCCACTTTTTGATTACTTATGTGTATGTTGTTCGTACATGGTGCCCATCATGCAAGCAAGATTGCCAGCAAGGCATATCAGAGTTGCATTTTTGTCAGGTGTGGAAGTTGAACTAAAGATTTGCTCCAATTTTTGTTAACTGAACTATTTCGTTTGAACTATTACGCAGCTATCCAGGACAAGCAGCTATACAGGACAAACGCGGCATCAGTGTGTTCGCTTGCTGTCAGCCCTGAGGCGGCAGCATCGTGCCACTTATAAATGCATTCATCATGGAAGACACCATACATAGACCATAGTTGACTGTCAATTTTCGATTTTTCCCCCCAACCCCTTCCCAGCTCCTGACGAGCAATGCCAACCTTTGACCCTAGCTCCTCAGGAGCCACGCCCCTAGCTCTGGAGGAGCGATGACCCTGGCTCCTTAGGAGCAAAATGCTTAACAACACAACCGCCGCTCCTGAGAATCGCCGACCTTGGAGCTGGTACAGGGTCGGTGCTCCTGAGGGGCATTTATCAGGGTCGGTGCTCCTGAGGAGTGGTACCAGGGTCGGTGCTCCTGAGGAGCCAGGGTCGGTGCTTTGTTTCTACCCCTCCCAGATTGTTGCAGTACAAGAGCGTGGGGAGTGGGGGTTGGGGGGTGGGGTCAAACAGCCAGCGCGTCACGGCTGTTTGCAGGGGGGCGGTGATGGGGATGACACTTGACAAGAAGCAGGTCTTGTTGGCACCCTGGTGATCCCCGATTCCCTCATCCTTGATCCGTGACTCAGGACACATTCTCTGGACGTGAAGCAAAGTGCGAAACGGGGTGCTTTGACAAATGAACACAAAAGGAGTGAATCTCAGCTGACTGGGCTGTAGTGTGCCTTCTTGTGTGCATGGGATGATCTGCTGTTCAACTGGCTGCGACGTGAAACCCTTCTTCCCAGGATACACCATCCTGAATTGCTGTGTGTGCTGGCCCTTGGGGCCAAGCTTCGTTTAGATGACCTTCAGTAACATCGACACAACACAAGAAAATTTAATGTCTGCAACATCCCTGACCTGTTGAAGTCCAGAAATGTGTGGAACCCGAGGGCAGGGGGCAAAAATGCGGGGGTGGCCCAGGCGGCAGGGCAGGAGAGGAACCTACAAGTTTTTATTTTTACACCCCACCCTGCTCTCTTGGACCCCTTGAGTGCCAGGGCGTCCTCTCCTCCCCCCAAGCAGGGCAAGAAGGTGAAACCTGCCTGCCTAGGCACTCAGCCATCAAACAGCACCTGTTTAACTAACAAAGGATGGTTCGCTAAAAATGAAAAAAATAAAATTTGCAAAGAGGTGGTGTCAGTGGCCCCCCTGTGTTTCACTGCGTTCGTTTGTTTCTTGTCAGGCGCTGCTTGCTTCGGGGAAGGTGTCGAGAGCAGGAGGGAGGGGTTTAAGGGGGATGTGCGCCTGTGAGAGACTGAAAGGGTCCCCCTTGATGGGGGAACCCATAGCAACATACATGACATGATGTCCTGCACATCTGAATAGCTGTCCTACAGCCACCAGAACCATGGAAAACCCAATACCCACTGGTAAAAAACATTGTGCGAGAATTCAATTCGGTTCTTGCACAAAGCGGTTCCTAGGCACGGGGGGGGGGGGGGGTAAGGCAACCTGTCTTCCGGGACTGAGTTTCCTGGTTCACATTGGGATGGGCCAACCCCCCCCCCCCCGGGGCCAGTAGGGGGATAAAATCACCAAAAATGCGGGATTAAACCATCCCAAAGGGGTGATAAAAGCCCCCCACTGACCAAATGGGGGGATAAAACCACCCCTTTGGGAGGATAAACCCACCCCTGCAAAAGGGGGGATAAAACCACCCCAGGGGTCAAAAATGGCCAAAAAAGGGGTTGGGGGTGGTTTTATCCCCCACTTGGGGGTGGTTTTATACCCGCGACCACCCCAATGTAGAAGAAGCATCAAAACCTACGCTAGGGGCAATAATGATGCCCCTAGTATGACAAAATATGGGTCTCCAGTACGGCTAGACGCCCAAATAGTTGCACTGCGCCAACACTGCACTAAGGGCACCCCCTTAGCATGAGCTCTGGCCAACAACTAGCACTCGCAAACCTGATGGCAATTGATTGTCACAAATCCTTGCGGACAAAGCGGGCTGTTACGTTTGAAGGGCAGTTGGGGAACCGAAAGCATTGGGCCAGATGAGACCGTAAGTTTTGTCAAAAGGCAGCTGTTCAGAAATCCCACTCCTAAAAGCGTGAAAAAATCGGTCCAATTCCTCCAACCTGGCGCAATGTTGTGGACTTCTTAGACTCGGCCGCAATCACAAACACTCTTGAACTACTGCTTGTACTGTTTGTAGCTCAGGATCTAGTCACCGTAATGCCAAACTTGTGCAAAGCAGGAACATACTCGGAAGAATCTCCAATGAACTGCTATCCATAGGACTCAGTACATAGTGCCATCAGGATACCACCTGATTTTCTTGCAACTGTTCCTGACTTCTTGGGGGTTCCCCATTGCGTATAATGGTGATGTCAATATTGGGTAAAACCAACTCCACTGGTGGATTTGAAAACTTCAAATGACGCGTGCACACCAGTTGGATGTCCAATGGAGGAGCTGAGGACCGCATATTAGTAATAATGGACAACATGGTAAAATTTAGCCTGGCCTGCATTCATTTGGGTGACATAACTCCAACATCCCAGAACCCATTTATTGCATCATTCAGCTTGGAGGAATGCAATTCGGATAAAATGAGCCAAGATGCTCGAAATTGTAACCTTTTCTGTTGCAGACAGCAGAAGGCTGAACGAAAACCACCGTCCAACTCTTTGACCACAGGATTACTGAACATTGGGTGTGCACAATGTGACAGGTGAGAACAATTACAGCACGACTGCTCAGGTGCTGCCGCAACTCCAAACAGACACAAACAAGCTAATAGCATGCACCAACAGCATTGTCTGTACCACGAATACATGCACCCAGCTTGACCAGCACCACGACCCACAAAAGCCCCCATACCACTGCATTCCATGGACTCTGCATGCTGTTCTGAGCTTACAATACGACCCAGAAAGTACAGAGCAAATTGCAGAGCAAAGAACATGGTGTCTGGTGCTGATTCAGCATCAGCAAGAAGGGAAACCAAATGGATTCACGGGACCTAATACAGGCATGAAAGAAACGCTGCTGTCATGCCACTGATATACACAGAAAAGATATTTCACCACCATCACAAAAAAAATTCTAATTTCTTTTTGCAACACAGTCCGCTGACCAGGGCGGTCCTTAACAAAAAAAAAAGAAAGTGTTCCGGAACCAGTTTTCCCAAAAAAACCCGCGGGCACTCCATGTGCTCAACCATGGTTGGTGGTGGTTGGCGGTTGGCGGTTGGCGGTTGGCGGCGGTTGGTGGTTGGCAGTTGGCAACTGGTGGTTGGTGGCAGTTGGTGGTGGTTGGCGGCAGTTGGTGGTTGGTGATTGGTGGTTGGTGGTTCGTGGCAGTTGGCAGTGGTTGGCAGTTGGCGGTTGGTCGCCGCTGGTGGTTGGCGGCGGTTGATGGTTGGCGGTTGGTGGTTGGCGGTTGGCGGTTGGTGGTCCCTTGGGGCGGTCCTTAAGGGCGCACCTTAGCAAAAAAAAAAAATCTCGTCCCTTAAGGACCGCCCTGCCGCTGACAATGAGAAACAGTATCGAAGACTGCCATCCACCGACAGCACTAGGCAAACGGTGTTGGAAAAGCATGTGGTGCCTTCATTGGCCAGCTCACAGAGCAATAGGTGCCCTCACCCAATGCCCCTGCAATGAGGGCTATGTTTCCCCAGGCAAGAAAATAGGTAGTGGTAATAACCCGCATATGAAATTGCTTGGAACCACATTTTGTAATTGCTTTTTTGTTTGACCCCCTTTTTTACTTCCTCCAAACTTGTTTAACAATTAAATTCAACAAAAAAAAGAACGCCCTTGCTGACATTGGTCACATCTACAAAAAATATGGGACAGGGAGCTAGCGGCGATTATAGCATTGATTGATTGAAGCACAGTGATCATGTGGATGGAAATGTGCTGTGCTTTGTACAGGTGAAACAAAAACTAGGTCAGTATGCTGGTTTGCCCCTGTCTTCTTGGCTCTTTTTTTCTTTTGCGCACCTGTGTCAAGAGGTGTGGGAAGAAATTCGACAATGTACATCAGAGCTGGGCGCACAGCGGGTGTCACATGTGCGACACACTTGGCCCAGAATCTAACCTTTGAGGTTACCTTCCTGCTGTCACTAATCTTGCAGAGGGCACGAAACGGCAGGCATGGACCCGTCACTTTTGCTCCAGCTGCCCCTGCCTTGACAGGGCCTTCATTGCAATCTTTTTTTTTAGGTTCCGGCCTGCCGTGAGCTGAGTGGCGACATGGCGTACCAGGCCTTGTGTCTCAATCTCTGGGGCGGGGGAGGGGGTGTCGATGGAGCCCCCATTGTGAACAGCTCATGGCACACGGATTGTGGATCGGCCCTGAAGGGTTCAATAAATCACACACAATATTTGCAAAATGGTAAA
The DNA here is from genome assembly GCA_964036045.1 of Eutreptiella sp. 'Long Island Sound 2002'. Taxonomy (NCBI): domain Eukaryota; phylum Euglenozoa; class Euglenophyceae; order Eutreptiales; family Eutreptiaceae; genus Eutreptiella; species Eutreptiella sp. 'Long Island Sound 2002'. The sequence goes on along the minus strand of OZ038378.1, from coordinate 180,174,401 downwards.
AACGAAAGGGTGGTGTGGCACAAGGTGGCCTGCATCGGGGGAAAACGGCGGTAAATATGGCTATGAGCAGCAACGACGGTCACGGGCATGGGCCAGCCCCTCTTTCCCTCTACAGTGGGCGCACAACCATTTCCCGTTACATTCGTGACTGCGGTCAGAAAAACGATGGGAGGACGGGGTCACAGTCCTTAGACATGGCGTGCAGGGTGCATCCCCCCCCCCCCCCCGGGGCGTCACCGCGCCTCGCAATGTAATGACCTCTGGCAACCCTCACAAGCCTCAAGACCTACAAAGCAGATCCCATCCTGTGGTCTGGGGACTCATGTCTCGGACTGTGCGCCACTGCCCATGTGTCTCTGACAAATGGGCAGTGGTCAACAGCACTCAACAGCACATCGCAGCTGTAGTGCGAATAATGGCGGCAACTGCGTGTGGGTGAGCGCAGACACCCCACGGGCTGCTTTGTGTAGGGCCCCCAGTGGCCCCAGTCGGGTTCGACCTTGGGAACCTCAGAGAAGTCGATCTTGTTTTGTGGCTCCAAAAACAGGGTGTGTGGATTGATGTGGGTGTCCAAGAGTGTATGGGTGTGAACAACAGAGAGGAAGCTGCAGATCAGAGGGGATATGGGGAACAATTGTCGGTCACGAAGATCAGGGTTGGAAAACCTACACTTGATCAATGGGAATGGGAACATGCAACATACCCTGCAAATTGGGCTACAATTTGGTCAGATATCCCACCGAAGACTCAGGTTGTCACAGGTCGCCATGACATGTGTCATAGCCCTGTGCACTGCCGGAACTCCATGTACCTTCACGATACTATTTGGCATTCGAAGAGAAAGGGAAGAAGCCACAGGCGGCCGAAAAATGCAACTTCCCCGCACACTCTGAAGGATTTGGGGCAGCAGCTGAGGCTGGGGGCGGGTTTCAAAAATGGCAACCACAGCGGTTACTTGTGGTTGGAAACGCAGTTGAGGGGGCACGCTCTGGCAGTCACAAAGGGGTTGAGGCCGAATGGTCATCCTGAAGGGGGGTACGGGTACCATCACACTTGCCAGGCCGAGAGGCAACGCTTCCATGAAACCCAGATGAGGTCGAGACACGACAGGATCCAGCAGAGGGCCCCAGGAATGTGAGAGAGTGCACGGGGAGACCACCTGGAAGGACGCCACCACTGACAGCGCTCGGGTGGTCAACCAAGACCCGTGTGCGCAGCAAAGAAGGCACGCGACAACTACTTTTGGGGAGTGGGGGCACAGGGTCGGCGCCAAGACCGTCGTTTTCTGCAGAGGGAACAGCGAGCTCCCACCGCCTTGCGGGGTGGCCAGTCACCGACGGCAGTCGGATTCACGGGCAGCAATGGGCACTCCGTCGACAGCGGCGGTAAAACCGCAGGGAAGACCGCGGGCTTGCTCTGCGCAACACATCCGCATCGGCTCTGGGCATCAGCCCCTCCGTCAGTTTCCGTCGGGCATTTCATGCGGGACATTGGGTGCGGATTGAGCCGGTCACACATAATTTTGCGATTATGGGCGATGAATGGGAGCGGGTGGAAAGACGAGGGACATGAGACCACACGACACACGCCACAGCACACCGCAGCACGGCACTGCGCAACCGAACGGGAGGGGCGCGGAAGGGCTTGGGCCCATTATAAGGCCCCATTGTGCCACAGAATCGGGAAACCCACGCGGGCACGCCGGACGGCCCGGGGCCCGTGCCGCTCCGGTGAGGCAGCGCAGCGCCGCGGCGTGCGGACCCGGACCGCCTTCAGGATGGCGCAGTGTCGCGGGAGGCAACGCCTTTTGTGCTGCCCGAACACGCCCGGGAGTCGGGGCCTGGCACGCAACACCGATACCCTCACGAAGCAGACGGACAACACAAAAAGACGGCCAGCGAATCCCCGTCTTCGGCAACCGGCATAAATGTGGCGGTCGCTTGGAGAGCAGGCCAGTGCTTCATGACTCCAGAGGCGGTGGCCGTTCTCCCCCACCAAATCTGAAAGCAGGCACAGCTGTCCCCTACTCCCTGGCCGGTGGTGTACCAGCTCCCAACCCCAGCGGATGCAAACAATGATACCACAGCAAAACGAGAGAAATGCATGGAAGCAAACAAAGGTGTGCCGCGCGCGGAGTCTGTCAATGACCCACAACCGTCCACAACAACCCTTACGCCCTCAACCACAGGGGGGGTTAGTGGTGACCCATCCCCCCAACCCCCCGCCCTTGCCGCCCGCCGACCCTCGACCTCGGGGTAGGGCATATCCATGACCAAGCAATGGCCTGAAAGCGTGTGTGTGTGCGTCGTGCGCGCGCGCGCGTGCGCAGGTGCCTATTCACGTCGCCCGTGGGCCGGTCCCCGAGGGAGCGGAAGCGTCGACATTCCACATCAGACGTTTGCTCGGCAACTCGGAGGTTGAAGATGAGGCGCCTGTCCGGGAGGGGCTGGTCGACAATTCCGCCGCCTATGCCCCCGATATCTGGAAATCAGTCGACGGCGCAGAAAAAAAAGCATTTCCGCTGAGAGCCAAGGCGGTTGCAGGTGCGCAGACGTTTTGGTGGCATCCGACGCACGCACCCACCGACCGATAGGGGGCGTTTTCGCACAGCGCGGGCACAGCGCGGGCACAGCGCGCGCACAGCGCCAATTATTACGGTGATTATCCAGGTAACAACCCTGAAAACCACCCACCTGCGGAATCATGCACAATCAATTCAAAACTCAAATATTCAAACATCTGATGCTTGCCATGGGTCCTAGGGACCTAAATTCTGCCCCCTATAGCCCCGTCCACTGCAGCAGCCATTCAATGACGTCCTTTCAATCTTCTGAACTTACCGAACTCCCGGTGGTGGAGAACAGCCAACTTTTCGCACAGCGCGCGCACAGCGCACGGTACGCCCCCATAGAGCCCCAACGCCAGCGGGAAAGCCCCGAGGCAAAGGTTTGTTTCAAGTACACGTCAACATGGAGACCCTGCCGTGGCTGTCTGCGGCGACGACAAGCCCTCAGCCGGCCTCGTTGGACAGGACAGGGGATGCACGACAATGTGCGAAGTAAATTACGGATTTCCAATTGGAAATTGCACGCACTTTCTTGAGATGCAATTTGGGTGCTGCAGACGACGATCCAACGACGAACCAACAGGACCCTCCATTTGTGTTCCCATAGCCATCAGGTCTGTACAGAAAAATGCAGGGACCCTGGGCCCCTGTCACTGCTCCCCACGAAAGGTGCTGTGCAGAAGCCCTAACGAAAATGCACACTGGAGGCAGTCGCAAGCTGCCTGAGGTGAGAAGCCACACGCCAGTGGCTGGAGGTAGCTCACCAGCTCCGGGGAGGCTGTTGGACCGCCCATCCTTGCAAATCTATCCGCACGGCGCCCTTTTCCTGCATGCCGTTTGAGCGGGGGAACCTACCGCTTGTCTCCGGTTGCGTGCACCCTGGGCTCGTATGCACAAGTCCATACCCATGGTCCCATCGACCGCACCTCCAAAGGCCCGACATGCGACCCATGGACCAGGGATGTGCTTATCCACAGGGGGGGCGGGGGGGCTGATCTGGCGGACCCACCCACCCAAGCCAAACCACCCACACACCCAAAACCCAAAAAATATTCCTTTCAAAATGAAACTTTGAATAGGGAGGCAAAAATGAGAGGCTCATTTCAGGTTTTTTGCCTGTTTTAAATGTCTTTTGCCCTAATCCCCCCCGGTCTCGTAGGCCGAACACAAAGCACAACCATCTGGAGTCCCGGAACAACCTTTTTTCGCCGCCCCCCCCCCCCCCCCCCACAGTGGTGCCGAGTTGTGAAAAAGGAGCCCTGCCCTCGGCTCCCACCGCTTACCGCAGAAAAACACCCACGTCATAAAATGATCGCCACGGCGCGCCAATCACTGTGAGGCACACATGTCGGGCTGAATAACACTTTGGAAGGAGGGGTTCCCGAGAGCAGCAAAGCGGGCAAAACCTATATCACCGCCAGCGACCGGGCCACAGGCAGCCACATTGTCCCATTGTCCCATTGCTCTCTTTCAAACATCCCCACGAATCTGCATCGGTATCAACTGCAAAACTGGAGCCTTTCCCCTCGCAAAACAGGCAAAGGCATGTGGATGACATCATACTGTGCATGCCCCCCGCCCCCTTGAATATGAGGCCCCAAGGGGTCCCCTTTGGTACGTGCACATCATCGCGTCTGAAGTAGCAGAGGGTTGCTGCCGCAGCAGGTCGCTGTGCCAAAGCGTGGATGCGCTCGGGCCAGTGATGTGCGCCGACACGGGCTGCGGTCCGTGGCTCTGTGGCCAATGTGGCAGCAGAAATTGTCATCAGAACAGTCCCGATGCATTGTGTAGTGCACCGCGGGGCTGAAGAGGTCGGGGCAAATCGGACATGGGCGCCTCGTCCCCTGGGTGTTTGGGCAGCGAAACAAATCAGCAAAACGCTGTGGAAAGTCCGGCAGAATGCCTTGAATGGCTTGGGCGGCGCAACCCCTCTTCAGGTAAAGAAAGAGGGGAGGGGGGGATGGAAAAAGATGAGAGGCAGATCGGTCTGGAGACCATTTGAAGACTGCAGCCGCTGGCCTGCGAGCGGAACGCAGACAGCACCGTGGGTCATGTGGGCGGGAGTTTATTGACCATCGCACTCGGAGGGGTAGCGCCCCGGTTTGTGGGCATTGTCCCAGAGGAGATGCCGTTCAGGTATGCCAAATACTCCTGCAAAGATGACAGAACCGCGTGGTGTGAAACGCGAACCTGCCATCGGCCGCAACCATGCCTTGCATGCCCCACGGTGCTTCCCATGCAGGAGGTACGGCCCCCATCTCCTCCCCTGCACGCGCCCATATCCCCATGCCCCTCTCTGCAGGAGGCATTGCCCCCATGCCCTCCTTAGCGATCAAAGAGGTCATCTATCTCTGATCAACAAAAATCAAGTGCACAGCCAATGGCCCATGAACAGCCGAGCCTCAATCCCAGGCAACTTCTCAGCGCCAAACGACACCGGCTTCTCTGAATGCCATGGGTGCCTCCAAAGGACAGTTCTTAGTTCGTGGTAAAAATGGTAAAATGGAAGGGGGGGCTCACAATGCAGGCGGGGGGGTAAGGGGGTGGGCGGTTGGACATCATTCTACGTATACCCAGTGCGCCAGTACAGAACAAAGTTCCACTGTCGCAATCAACTACTGGCTGCATCTTTCGGGATTGAACAAGACGTCACTCAATGCCCCTGCAATCGAAGGAGTTGGCATGGCAGCTGTGAATTGGGTCGCTAGAAAAAAGAAAAACAGCACCAAGAGATATTTCCTGCCATGTACTACTACAGGGTGGGTGGGTGGGGGAATTTCGCCCCTTCCAGGAATCCTGAAGCTCGCTGCTATTTCCTGGTGGGCTCTGGATGGTTCGCCGGGGGGGGGGGGTTCCGCCACTTTTCTTAACGCCGAAATTTCGCCCCCTCCTGTATGTACTTTGCATGTATGTCCCTCTGCCCATGCGTGTGCACGTGCTAGTGTCGCCCCGCCCTTCCCGCTGCCCTCCCCTGCATGAGCTACTGTCGCCCCGCCCTTCGCCATGACCTCCCGTGCACGACCCTATGGAGTGACCGCATGAAGTCACTCATGAATGATAGGCCTATCTCCCACTGGCAGTGGGCAGTTGTAAGCTACGAAGCATGGGTTTGGAGACAGGAGGCGGGGCGGCAACCTTTCGTGGTGATGGAATGGGGGAGGACAGGTTGGCGCCGGTGTCTTGGATGGAGATGAACGCGGCTGATCCGGAACTTGGGGGCCGCGCAGGGCGTTGTTCTGCAGGTCTTTCAAGCGTTTTGTGGAGATTCCTGCACCGGTTTGGCGTGTGTGGTGGGTGTCCGTGACGTATGTGGGTGTGTGGCGTGTGGGGGTGGTGTGGTTTGTATTGTGCGTGTGGCGTGTGGGGGTGGTGTGGTTTGTATTGTGCGTGTGGCGTGTGGGGGTGGTGTGGTTTCGACGGCACGCGTGCGTGTGGGTAGCGGGGGTTTGAATTGTACGTGTGGTGGGTATGGGTGGTGTGGGTTGCATGGTGCGTGTGTGTGGGGGGGGTAGTGGGGTTTGCATGGTACATGCAGCGCGTGTTGGTAGTGTGCCTGGCATCTTATGTGCGGTGTGCATGCGCCCCAAACTACTCACACCCACACCACACACCAGGTGAACCCCACTTACCCCACACGTAGGCGCACGTATGGCGTGTGTGGGTGGTGGTGCGCGTGGCATGTGTGGATCGTTTGCAGGGTACACGAGGGTGTCAGAGGCTGAACCTACAGGGGGCTCCTTGGGGGAGGCCCAGAGGACGCGCCCTCATGCCACAGTGAGAAGCGCGTTCCGGTAAGGGCTCGCTTCAAGGCTGGGACACGCGGTCCTGGTCGTGGTACGGGAACGAAGGATGGGTCGGGTGCGCGGGCGCGCACCGGGCCGCCCGGGGATGGGGGGGGGGGTGGGCGGCATAGGCTCCAGTGCGCCCGGGGGTTGAGAAGCGATGGAATGTGGCACAACGTGCAACGTGCGCGGGGTGTGTACGGCAGGAGGGTGGCACGGCCTGCGAGGGACGCGGCCTGGGGCAAAACACCGCGTACAGCTCCGGATGGCCATAGTGACAGCGTGCCCTTATGTCTGGGAGGTGGTCTTGGCATTTGTGTTGGGGGTCGCTTTGTGTGGGAAGGAGTCGGTGAATTCGGGGGCCGGGGGGGGGGGGGGGCGTCGGTCCAAAGACGGGGGGCAAGAACTTTCCACTCATTTGATCAGCGATTGGGAAGAAGTGCTACGAGAATGCGTCGTCCAGATCAACGGCGTCATGCCATGCGTCCGGGTGAGGCACAACGAAGGGGGGGGGGGGGGGGGGGCACGAGGAGGATACCTTCGGGGGGCAGCCCCACCACTCGTGACCAGCCTGCCTTGGGTTGTTCGCTTTGGGGCCGATCCCGCCGAGCTGACCAAGAGCATGCTGCTGAGCCCATCGATACCCTGCCCCCCCTGAGAGCGAGAAGGCGGTGCGGCGTGTCCGAGGGGCGCGAGGCGCACAGGACGCAGGAGAGGCGGGTGCGGACTGGCGGGTTGTTGCGGGGCGGGTACTGTGGGCACGTGCGCGTGGGGGCCAAACACGTCTCTGTGGAACGCTGACCCCTCTGTTGATGCCATGCGACACAATGACCGCTGAAGTGCGAGGGCGGGTCGTGAGAGGTATGGCAACGTGACGATTGTGAGAAGTGTTGCATGGGCTCGGCTGCCAGCCCCCGTGCCGCGGGATCACACGACCGAGACCTGAAACCCGTGGCCAGTCAGACTGGCCCTCTTCTGTGGTGCACGTTGCGAATCGAGAGGCGTGCAAACTTGCGTGGGCCGGCGGGCGGGGCGCACTCAAGTGAAAAACCGGGGGATCCCCGAAACTTCATCGCGTCCGTCCTGGGCTCGGACCGCCCGTCAGAAGCGGAGGCATGGGCCCCCCCGCCCGGCCCATCTTCCAAAACACACGGCGCATTTGACTCCAAAAGTTTGGGTGCTGCGGGTTTTGGTGGGTCTGGCACTGATCTGCGGACCACAGGGAGGAATTCGCCGGGTTCTCGAGGCGTACAGGGCAATTGGACGCTCCTTGCCGGACCATGACCGACCTCATCGTCGACGGCTGGAAACGGAAGAACCAAAAATGCCAAGTGGGGCAGTGATGGTCACTACTCCAATAATCCAACGGTTTGCGTTTGGTTCATGCCATGTTCTCATTTGCATGTCAGCCTCGTAGGTTCATGGCCATTCAAAAACCCACACTCATTGCACATAAGTGCATTCGCCTGTCACTTGTCTGGCCAGGCACGCCACATGAGCTGGTATTCTGGTGATGTTGGTGCCTGACGCAATTCAGGCCACCAAACTTGTGAGGGACTACCAACCACCTGATGGTCAGTGGCGGACTCTACCATCAGTCTCTAGTCTGCCAACGAGCCCCGCATAATTGATCAGCAACCCAGCGCTCCACACTTTCTGGCAGAAATGCACTTAGCAGGCCCGTGACTCAACCCCCAAACGATTCAATGTTTCACTCCAACAAAAACCTCGATGCCCCTGACCGAGACATCCCACACGATCGACGA